>NDGN011533293.1:2460-13391 GCA_002564285.1 Tympanoctomys barrerae
CAGGCCCTTGTGCTTGCCAGGGAAGCGCTTATTCCACTGAGCCATCTCCCCGGCCCCTCAATAGCTCTTTTTACAGGGATTTTCACATCACATAGAGATAGAAGTAAGACTGGCTGTCTAACAACTACGCAAAGACTCACTCAGGAAGAAGTGTTACTCAGCAGCTGGTAGTAGCCACATGTTCAGGGAGGCAGACCCAGGGGAGTAGCCAGAGAAGTGGGATTAGAGAGCTGTTTCCATTGTCTACAAGCTCCTTACTGGCAATTACTATGTCTTATTAAGTTTTGAGTTCTTGATATTCCTTGAATGCTTGTCAAATAAACAGATAATGGAATGAAAGAGGAAGTCTGATGGATCCTAGCCCTGCAAATGTCTAGCTGTATGTCCATGAATAAGTCACTTTGCCCATCTGGATTGATTTTCTTCTCTGTAATACAAGAATTACAATATATATTTCAAGTCACAACGGATTGTGCCATATTAACACTTTGAAGAGAGGACAGATCATTAGTATATGTTGGGTAGACTGGAATGTTTTAATTTTTTTTTGTCTTTAAACAAGGGTAAGTGTAAGGGGCATAAACTCTCTTTATTTCTGTAGCCCTTTGACCTGCCTTTTTAGGAGATGAAAAAGTGCTGAACTGGGTTCTGAGGACACAAATGTTAGAACCCTTTTTTGCTATTTAAAAGCTCGATGGGTTGGGAAATAGCTCAGCTGCATAAGCACCTGCCTGCTAAGTGGAAGGTTCTGAGTTTGATGCCCTGTACAAAGAAAAGAAAAAAAAAAAAAAAAAAAAAAAAGCTCTGTGGTCTCAAGCACTATAATTCTCAGAGCCTTGGCTTCCTTTTTGATCATGAAATTTATCCTAGAAAGTTTCTGTGATGGTCCAATGGGATGGAAACATAGCAGGCATCCTTGCTGGTGTCTTGGTCTTGGTTGTGTTCTTCCCTTGAGTTTGATATTGCTGCTTCTCAGGCATGATATTTATGGTCTTTGTCTAGAATCACCTCCACAACATCCTCTCTCTCTCTTTCCTTTCACTCTACTCATCTTTCAATGGACCAATTTACGGCTCACTTTGTCGACTTTAAACTCTAAGAATATATTCTCTCTCTCTCCCTCCCTCCCTCAATCCCTCTGTCCTTCCCCCCTCACTCTCTCTCCCCACCCACTCTCTCCACATTTTTTACCACAGCATCTTTCACTAAAATACTTTGTTCCATGTTTGTTTCCCAATCAAATTTCTCAGTAATGTCACTTGCACATGGGTATTCTCCATTGCTATTGGCAGGATGCTGGGCACATGTCCCATGCTTCAAATCATGCCTTGGGCTTTAGATTTGCTGCCCTTCTTTTTTCTTCATAGTAGATTCCCCTACCTTTTTTATTGTCCCACTTCCCTCTGATCCTAAATGATGGCATTTCCTTTATTATTTCTCCCATTTTCCCTTTGTTTGGAGCCATTATTTCCTCTGTGCTTCTTGTAACACATTTTTCTGTCATGATGGGAGTGTCTAACAGTCACTTGTGTATGTACCTGGCTCCCTAGAGGGTGCACTATGTAACTTGTACATCTCTGTGTGCACCTCCCCACCCTGAGAAGTCTAGAACACATCCATCACATGCTGTATAACTCACTGAGATTCTACTGTATGGCAGACACTCTCCTAGCTCCTCATGACACCATAGCCAGCACAACAAATACGAGTGGACCTCTGTGGAGACTGTACCATGTGGACAGACACATGAATTGCATGCTCCAGAAGGATGCAAAACTGCTGCTCACATGCCTGCTGCGAGGCAGAGAGGTGCCTGTAGCTAGAAAAGGAGACCAGGGGTATCAGGGCAGACTTTCTTGAAGAACTGCAGAATGGCACTCTATGAATGTTTGACGAATTGTGTGGAATCGAGCAGCAGCTGCTCAATAAATACTCGTTGATTGGTTGATTGATTGTTGGCAAAGACTTCAAAAATCCTGAGAAGTAAGGGCCTCAGGTCTCCATCATTCTTATTACATAATTATTTCAGTGCATTTAAAGTTCCCCATTTTTCATCTTATACTTTAAACATCAGGGAAAACTGATGGGCCAACTTTATAATATTTTAAAATGACTCTGGTGTTTTGGAATATTACATGGCTATAAGACTTTATGTATATTTAATATAGTTATTAAAATATGCAGTAAGCCCATGGCTGATTTTCTCTAAGGACATCTCAGTGCCGAGGTGGGACTTAAATGTTTAATACTAATAATAATACTCATAATTCATATTTCTCTAGTGCTTTTCATCTCCAGGATCCCTGAAGCCTGTGAGCATCACATCAAGTGGATGCAGCTGGGTTTGCCAGCAGGGCCGAGGGACCGCATCTGGTCTCCTGCAGTCCTCTGGGAAAAGAAAGGGGCTGCCCCTCACCCAAAGGTCTCACTCTTCCGGCTTTGTCTCCCTACATTCAACTTTCTCTCCCCAGTCACAGATTCTCTTCAGCTCTGGCTGAAAGACTCCTACAGGTGTACACCTGTGCTGCCAGACATGTGTTGCACATATTTACAATTATGGGACAAGCAAAGTGACTTAGTTTCTGAGGTTAGGGAAAAAATCACATGCTGTTGGTTTGGCCAGGATGAGACATGGAGCCACCACTAGATCAGAGAAGGGCAGAGGGAAAGCTTCCTCTTGTTTTCTAAAACTGTATCCTCCTACTCCTTCCTTTTCTAGGTCACAGAGACCAGGACCGGTCCTCTGGGCTGCAGCAACTATGACAATCTGGACTCGGTCAGCTCTGTCCTGGTGCAGAGTCCTGAGAACAAAGTGCAGTTACTGGGTAAGTAGCTCTTTACGCTTTGCATGCTGCATACTGCTGGAGGGAGGGAGACATGGATCAACCAAGAGCATGGAAAAGTCCTGCCTTCCCAGTTGGTTAAGTCCATCTCAAGATCAGTCCTACGGCATGTTCTGGTACCTATGTGTAACAACTTTCTGTCATTGTCTTGAGAAAATCTCTGTGGTTTCCCCACACGCAAAGCTCTACTTGGCACCTAAAAGCTCTTGTCTCATAATCTTTCTCAAGGACACTGTCCTATAAGGAGCAGCACATCTGTCCTTAGAAGCCTTGGACTAGTTCAGTGACATTCTCCATTATCCAAAAGTCCTCTGCCATTACTTGAAGTCTCACTGAAATTAAATAGCCTCTGCAGAGTGATCACAACTTCACCAAATCTAGTTCCAACAGGAGATCTATAAATTTTGGGGCCTCTGGTTACTCTAACCACACCCTGCAAGTGGCCCCGCTTTCTGCTATTAGTCTGTGGTTCCCATAAGAAACTTCAAAGCCAGGATAAGACTTTGAAGTGAACAGGAGCCTTTTGATAGATACAGAGAAAGAAAAAGCAGAAAGAAAAAGGAAAGGAACCCACACTAGGTCTGAAGGCTGGGAGATAGTGGTTCATACACATCTCCTCTTATGTTACATTGCCAGAACATCTAAAGAAGGACTGTGCTAACTGATTCAGTAGGGAAAATTTATTTTTCTTAAGGCCTAACTGAATTGGACTCTACTTAAGATATTATTGTCTCAGCATTACAAAATCAATAGTTTTCACCGATGATCTATAATTACAAATTCCAGGCAGCCTGAGTCAAACGCAACCCAGTAATACTTTAGGAATCAAGTATTTTACCCTTCTGTGTAATACACAGAAGGGTAAAAGTATTTTACCCTTCTGTGTAATACACAGAAGGGTAAAACAGTCTTTCATTTAGAACTACCTAATACAATTAGCATCTCTCTTCTCCTGTGGCCCTGGATGTGATGGGTTTTTGTCTGCAAATTAGTGATGAGTGAAGTTCAAAATGTGTGATGGTTCATTTGCAATAGTTTATGTTGTTTAATTTTATAGCCCATCACTCATGCAGACCTTGCTCAGGGCACTTATTTTATAGCAATGGAAAATGTTCTGGGCATGAGGAGGGGAGAGGAGGGAAGTGGAAGGAAAGTACTTAGAGATGGGAAGAATTGCAACCAAACATGTGGAGAGGGCTGTGGGGAGGGCTGTGGGGAAGGCTCCTCAAGGCCATGGTTGGATCAAGGCCGAGAGGAGAGCTCAGAGCAATGCAGAGTATGAGGTAGGCCTCATGCAAGAACAATACACATGCACCATTGCTGATGATTTTAGGGTGCAGTTCAAGATTTTTCTCGATGAGGATGTCACACTTTGAGCTCTGTGGTTCCCTGCCAGAGACAGGGTGAAGGTTATGGAAATAAAGGGTAAGCACACTTTTTAGGAGAGAGAAGCCTATGTTCACAAGCCCCCCTGTCCTCACTCTTCTGGCATGAGGTCTTAAATGCAGCCACTCATGGAGCTTCCTATAGGTCTGACCTCAAACATGGTCCCAACTACATCCAATGCCATGTCCATTCTTCATTCATCCTCTGGTAAGCATCTGAAAGCTGCTTTGTATGTGTCCTGCAGCCAACCGGGACCATGTTCTGTTCCTAGCAAATGGACACTCACCCGAGATGGGTGTAAAAATTAAAGTTCAGAGTACTTCGGTATATTATATCCAAGAATGTAGGAAACAACCAAAAGACAGCAGAAAGCCATTCATAACTCTCAAGGCTTGACTGATGTTGAAGCATTGGCTACCATCCTAATTTCAAACCTCTTGAAGATCTAATCCCACTGAGATAGAGCATCCATTTCTGGGAATGCTGTGTGACTTGGCAGAAGTAGAACAGGCAAACAAATTCAACACGTGCTGTGGAGCAAGTACTTGGTCTTTGGGCATGGTCTGCATTGCCTATATGAACCTCAGGGTGACATCTGATGAGTATTAACTCAGAGTCACACATAGAAAGCACCTCACATGTTTTCTGGTCACTAAATATACTACATTCTAATTCAGGCAGTGTTCTCGTTCTCAGTGGTCAGAGTTGAGTTGGAAGGCCCAGGAGCGTCAGTAGCATCCTAGCTGCATATCTCAGTTAAGCTGGAAGTAGGAGGACTGTTGTGGGCAGTCATGAAGCCATCAAGTCTTGATTCCTCCCCCAAGTGGGCTGTAGTCTGTTACTTAATCCAAAACAACTTCCTGTTTCCATTCTGAAAATGCTGATGTGTAGCCAATAAGCCTGCTCTTATGACAGTCATGCTCTCAATTTGGATGAAGTGGAGAATTCAGGTAAGTCTTGGGCTTTGATATTTCTCATCTGCACTTCCAGAATCTTCCTCATCTGTCACTAGGGCAGGAATAACCCTCTCTCCCAACCAACTTAGCAGTATGAGACTGAGCTGGGTGACTGTTCTTGTGCCCAGGATACACAAGGCAGCAGAACCTCAACTAGGATTCCTACAGCCTTGGGTGTGGGAAACAAAGCCCCCTCTGGTCCCACCCATCTATCCCTCAATGCATCCTTTCTCCAGGGCTTCAGGTCCTGCTGCCTGAGTACCTGCGTGAGCGCTTTGTGACAGCAGCACTCAGCTACATCACGTGCAGCTCGGAGGGTGAGCTGGTCTGCAAGGAGAATGACTGCTGGTGCAAGTGCAGCCCCACATTCCCAGAATGCAATTGCCCTGACGCCGACATCCAGGCCATGGAGGACAGCTTGCTGCAGATCCAGGACTCCTGGGCCACACACAATCAGCAGTTTGAGGAGTCAGGTGAGCAGCTGGCTGGCCCCAAATTCCTCTAGCCAAAACAGTGCAAGGCAAGAACTTGGGATTTGAGCTTGGATTCCAACGTAGACACTTACTATTTCTGTGGCTTTGAGCAGGTTATATCACTAACCAGATCCTCAGGTGGCTGGGTCTTCTTTTTATATAAACAAACATAATATCCACATAATATGTGTGTTTAAGGATTTTAGTAAGAGCAAACATCACTGAGGGCATAGCTTTTGTCTGTCTTGTCTGCTACAGGTTCCACAGTGCCTTGAACAATGTTTGCATATAAAGTTTTTGATAAAAGTGTGTAAATAAAGCATGAGTCTTGGTGGTACCTGTGGAAGCCAGCTGTTGTGGTTATAATGACACCTATGTTATCTTGAGACATATACCCCAGATAATTGGTTTATAACCTTACCCTCTTAGAGACCAGTTCTTGGATTAGTCATGCAGCTTCTCAATGTCTCATTTTCTTTGTCTATGGAAAAGGGGAACTAGTAGGTTGATGGTGATCGTTAAGAAGAATATGACATTCTAACTGTCTTTAGCCAAGCCTTGGACTGATGAGGGTGTGATATGATCTAAAACATGACTTCAGGATGACTCTGAGCATGAGTTCAGAAAAGAGCACACTCAGGAAGTTCTAAGAAGAACTTAGACATAGAACCAGAAAGCACATTGACGGGTCTATATCACTACTGCAAAGAATGGATATCTGACTGACAAAGGAAGAGATTAAAAGTATCACAGAGAGTCAGAAGGGTATGGAGGGAGGGTAAGATCTCAAGGAGTGATATGTTTCTATGGACTTCTGGGCTGGGTGCTGTACCTGCTCTGTGCCATGTTTGCGTGTCAGTGTGCACACTTAATTCTTTCCTCAGATGTCCTGGTATTATTGAAGAAGACTGGCCTCAGACCATGTGATAGAGAACCTTATAAGGGGGTATAAAGGGGTGTATCCCAAGGCCATGAGCAAAACCAGGACTTCTGCCTTTTTGGTGGTGACAAAAACCTGTTTTGAAATTTAGAGATTCATCAAAACAGGAAGAATGGAAAAAATCCTGAGGCTACATTTTGTAGTGTGTTAATTATTTCTCAATGAAACTATTGGTGAAAGTAAAAAGATCCCAAGACAGGAGCGCTTTCTACCTCATAAAGATTCTGAAGGGCCCTCCATCCAGGGACCACCCAGCTGTCCTCCCAGGCCTCCGCACTGCTGTCCCTCCACTAAGCTGCTGTGTTCTTGCCCACAGAAGAGTTCCAGGCCCTGCTGAAAAGACTGCCTGATGATCGGTTCCTGAACTCCACAGCAATCTCCCAGTTCTGGACCATGGACACCAGCCTCCAGCACCGATACCAGCAGCTGGGAGCCAGCCTGAAACTACTGTTCAAGAAGACACATCGGATCGTCCGCCGGCTCTTCAATCTCTGCAAACGCTGCCATCGGCAGCCTCGCTTCCGCCTGCCCAAGGAGAGGTGAGCGCGAACTCTGCTTTGCACCCTCGGGCAGCAGCCTTGAGGCCAGGTGCCCTCCTACCCCAACAGCAGAGCACACGGGGGTGGCTCACTTGGCCCTTCTGGTTCCCATGACCCTCCTTTATTCACACCCATCCTTCTCAATAGAGAGCTGCTCTGAAATGAGAAAGAAAAGACACAGAAGTTCATTTGCTTATATCTAAATATAACAGATTCAAGTGCTACTCTCATTTTAACTTATGCATATCCATTCCTTAAGTTTCTTAGGGAATAAAGAGGTGGAGTTAAAGCCTTCCATTAATTGTACAGTATGAGAAATATATATGTAACAGATTTTGTCTGTTCTGAGTCACTAGAGGAAACTTAAGACCTATGCCCTCAAGGACAAAGCAGGGCTATATTCATTCTTTCATTCATCCAACAAGTTTTCATACATCTATGTTCCATGTCCTAATATTTAGCTGTAAGAGATATTATTGAACAGGGAGCATTTAGCAAACATACAGAAAATATAAAAACTACAAAAATCATAGCTATGTGGCATGGACTAAATTCATGGTAGAGGAAGAGAAATCCAGGGGGTGGGCTTCAGGAGGCAAAGGCTAGAGAATAAAGGGCCCTTGGAGAAGATGTCTTGGTTGCATTGTTCATGAAGCCACAATGATGCTCTGATACATGCAGGTGAGGCCGTATTCCAGGCCTGGGAACTGGCTTCACAGTGATCCTGAAGTGCAACTCTAGCTGCAGGGAAAGTATGAGTGCAGAGGACAGGCCAGCAGTGGTTTTCCGGAGGAGCTCATTCATTTTTCAGTAATTAATTATTAAATGCCTACCTTGCACCAGAAATCATTTTGATCTCTGAAAATATGCTGGTCAATGATACAGTACCCTGTTCCGGGCATTTTCAGGGAGGCAGTCTACAAACAAGTCAACGATAAGTAAGCACAATGCTTTCGATATCATAGTTATGGATTGAAACAAAACAAGGTGATGTGAGAGGGACTAGAGTGGTTCTTTGAAGAAGAACATCATGAAAGAGCTCTTTGAAAAGGTCCACATAAGAGCTGAAATAAAATTGGAGACTTTCCCATAGGAAATTCCTTGTCTTGGTGGATGAGTGATAGAAGTGGAGAAAATACAAAGGAGCGAGATCTTGACAAGAGAATAAAGTTAGCAAGGAGTTGGAGTGTTTGGAAAGCTGTCTCATATAAAAGGTTGAAATGTGACATTGGAGGTCCTACACTTTTGAGAGAGAATGAAACAGCACCCAGGACAAATGAGCCTGGTTCTTTCTAGTAGAAGTCTGATGTTGAAAATTTCTAGATTGATCCATCAGACACCGAGCTCCAGGCTTTACTCAGTCTGTCTAAAACAGACCAGTAGCATTTCCATCATTTAGAGAATCTGAGGCTTTTATCTTTCCTGCCTCCTAGTCAATGTGCTACAAAGGCAAGAATGGTAAAAGGCAACGTCTCTTGACTCATGTTTCACCTTTATCCCCCTTCCCAAGGTCACTGTCCTACTGGTGGAACCGAATCCAGTCTCTCCTTTACTGTGGAGAAAGCACCTTTACTGGCACCTTCCTGGAGCAGAGCCACAGCTGTACCTGCCCCTATGACCAATCATCCTGCCAGGGCCTCATCCCATGTGCTTTGGGAGAAGGCCCTGCATGTGCCCACTGTGCTCCAGACAACAGCACACGCTGTGGGAGCTGTAACCCAGGCTACGTGCTGGCCCAGGGGCTATGCAGGCCAGAGGTGGCTGAGTCCCTGGAGAACTTTCTTGGGTTGGAGACAGACCTACAGGATCTGGAGCTGAAGTACCTGCTACAGAAGCGGGATAGCCGCATTGAGGTCCACTCCATCTTTATCAGCAATGACATGCGCCTAGGCAGCTGGTTTGACCCTTCCTGGAGGAAGCGTATGCTCCTCACTTTGAAGAGCAACAAGTATAAGCCTGGGCTGGTGCACGTTATGTTGGCCTTGTCCTTGCAGATCTGCCTCACCAAGAACAGCACCCTGGAGCCTGTCATGGCCATCTATGTCAACCCCTTTGGGGGCAGCCACTCTGAGAGCTGGTTCATGCCCGTAAATGAGGGCAACTTCCCAGACTGGGAAAGGACGAATGTGGATGCAGCTGCCCAGTGCCAAAACTGGACTATCACCTTGGGCAACAGGTGGAAGACCTTCTTTGAGACAGTCCATGTTTACCTACGGAGCCGAATCAAGTCCCTGGATGACAGCTCCAATGAGACAATCTACTATGAACCCCTGGAGATGACTGATCCCTCCAAGAATTTGGGCTATATGAAAATCAATACCCTGCAGGTCTTTGGCTATAGCCTGCCCTTTGACCCAGATGCTATCCGGGATTTAATTCTCCAGCTGGACTACCCATACACTCAAGGTTCCCAGGACTCTGCCCTCCTGCAGCTCATTGAGCTGAGGGACCGGGTGAACCAGCTCTCTCCACCTGGCAAAGTCCGGCTCGACCTTTTTTCCTGTTTGCTCCGGCATCGGCTCAAGCTGGCTAACAATGAGGTGGGCAGGATCCAATCTTCTCTGAGGGCTTTCAATTCAAAGCTGCCAAATCCTGTGGAGTATGAGACGGGCAAACTATGTAGCTAATGGGGAGCTTGGTCCTGTGCCGGGCAGGGAGAAGGTCCACAAATCCAGGATGCAAAGCTGATCCAAGCTCTCACCTTAGTGCCAACACGGTGCTCCCATAAGACTTCCAGCACCTAGGATATGGGACCTGGAGGCTTGAACTGAAGCGGGCAGGAGAGAAAGAGACAGCCACTGCGACATGCACACACACTCACACACATGCACACTCCCACAGGAGGCTACGATTCAGCAGCCTCACATCTGTAAAGTCGGTGCTTTTTAAAAAATGAAGTCAGTTGAAGGAGACGAGCCAAGGAAGAGATATCGCAAGTGAAGCAGCCAAATCATGAAACAAACAAGCAAAATTCCTTCAAAGTGATTCTTGTCATTCGGGACAGCAAGAGGGGACAAAAAAATGGAAAGGGTGGGAGTTCTTCCCCCCTCTCTGTGGAGTCACTTTTGTATTCTTTTTAACCAGATTTCTTAAAATGTTGTTGTTCTGTGGCTCCCGACATTGGTCCTGACTTTTTGTACGCGGCCTCCTCAGGGCCCTCAGGGCCAGGCTGACTGCTGCTGCAGCTGCCCCCTTAGGCAACGTGAGACATGTCACCCACATGGGGAGCACAGCTGAGGACAGGCGGCAGCCTCCTTGCTCAGTCCCCTCCACCCAAGCCCCTCACCTCCTTGATCTCCCCAGTTTCAGGGTCTTGACTCGTTCCAAGTCCCCCTGTGGTCCATCCAGAGCTCCTTTCCCAAAGCACCTGCTGTCCAAGAAAGCAGCTCTGTCAAATTAGAAAGAGATAATGTCTAGGAAAATTTTTTTAAAAAAAAAACAAAACAAAACAAAAAATATTTATTTTGTGATTGTTTTCCTTGTCAATCTGCTCCAACCACATGTACATCTGAGTAAAAATTTATCTGGTTTAATATATTTTTAAAGGTGTTTTTTAGAGGAAAAATGAGAGAGAAAAGACAGAATACAGTTGCTTGGGGAGCCTGGATTTTTGAAAGTTGTTCTGTGTGTGACACGGGGGTGTCCATACATGAGATAGTACTGGGAGGGAGGCTGACTGATTAGGATGTACATGTGTCAATGTATGCTTGTGTCAATTAGGGGGTGAGGGGCAGGGTGTGTGTGTGTGTGTGTGTGTGTGTGTGTGAGAGAGAGAGAGAGAGAGAGAGAGAGAG
>NDGN011533293.1:13441-34530 GCA_002564285.1 Tympanoctomys barrerae
GTGTGTGTGTGTGTGTGTGTGTGTGAGAGAGAGAGAGAGAGAGAGAGAGAGAGAGGGAGAGAGGCAGGCAAGGCAGGCCTCTTCCAGAAGTGACATCATCACACCCACCCCACTGTTGTCTCTTGTCTCCTGCTGATGTGAGGATGAACACAGGTCCCCCATGCAGGAATTCTCACTGTTGGGAATCCTTTCATAGATGTTGCCCACAAAAGAGTTGCAGCCTCTGTGCTGGACAAGCACCTGCTAAAGGGGCCTCCTCTTTGTGGGTCCTGCCATGGACATCTGGAGAATTCCCATACTCTGTATCTTATGATTTGGTGTCAGCCTTGGAGGAAACCAGAAAAGATACAGATTTTAGCCTGGGTTTCCTCCACTTTCTCTGCCACTCTTCCCACCTAGAATGGAGCTTTGACATACACGATACAGCAGTCTCATCCGGGCCCTTCTCTACTCAGTGCCTCCTTCCAGTGCCATGGTAATCACTTCATAGCATATTGTTTGGAGAATCAGCTCTCCACTGATGCTCCATGTGTTCCAAGTACAGCTCATAAAGCACGACGACCCTATTTTTATTCAAGAGAAAGTCACCATATAAGTACTAAGTATCTCATTTCAGTTGATATAAAATAAAATGGGAGACAATAAGAAGGTGGTCATGTCTTCCTGCCCAGGAGCCTTTTATGTTTATTGTTGTATATAAAAGAATTTCACACTACTTTTAATCATTGTGCCATCTTCCCACCTAGCAGAACTAGAAAGCTTTGGTAGACAAGCAGCCCAGACCATTACTTCACCACTTTGTGGAGGCTTCTAGAGTAGAAATCTAGTGGTAGGATGGTTGAAGAGTGAAAAGATACTCATTGTCTATTTCGGTGTTAAGTCACTGCTTGTTTTGTGGAGTGCACACTGAGCTCCTTGCTTTGGAGAGATGGAACCAGCAGATGACATCCTTGGCAGTGGGAACACTGAGATATATCAGAGAAGAGTAGTTGGGGTGGCAATGGGGCTGAAAAATCTTGGAAAACGTGAACACCTTCTGGTGATGAGATTTGAGGCTTGAGTCTGATTTTAATACTTCGAGTGATTGTGTGTACACACTGTAAAAGTGGCAGGGCAGAAATAGTCACTCATGAGTTCAAGGCACACTTGTTATGTGCCCAAGCGTCAACTGTACACAAAGCCATATTTAGAGTGGTAAGCCAGCAACAGAGAATAAATACACTGGGCACTAAGGATGGCCTCCATGGTTTGAACGTGATTGTCCCAGTGGGAACTGAGTCAATACATGGGGTTCACATTCCACCTGGCCTAGTAACACAGTTTTCCTGAAGGTAGGAAATCTCTGCCATTTGTCTCTGCATCAGAGACCAGACTGGGACAGAGAAAGTTCACCCACAGAGGTACAGTCAGGAAGATACTTGTCCCTATCTCAGAGGTAAGTGATGCCTCAGGAAGACTGTGAAGATAATGGTGTGGTGTGTTTTGGTTTTAGTCATATATACGCTCAGTTACAGAGATTTCCACTTCTTGTCTCCCTGGAGGTTTAAAGGACAAAGCTGGGTGCATCAGCTCCATCTAAAAGTATTACTACACACTGGTACAAGTAGGAGTGACCTTTTGATCTCATGAAAATACATTGATAAAAAGCCTAGTTATGCTATGAAGTACAGGAATTGGAATTGTTATACTTCACCTACCCATCTGTTATCTGAGGTGGAGGCCTGGCTCATTTGTTTAGGAATAAAATTGGATGCCTAGCAAAGACCTGGTCAAAGCAGCAGACCAAGGACTTAGTTTCTAGAAGACAGGTGGGAAGAATGGAGAGTAATGGGCAACCAGGGTTTAAAAGGCTAGAAGTTCAATATAGATTTTTCTCATAAAATTATAGTTGAAGTTTTCACCTGTAAATTCTAACACAATCAAAAGACATGAGCTACCTATTCTTAGACACAGTTACAAATAAAGAATTGTCATTAATTAGTACTGGGTTGTCAATTTGGTGCTCATTGTAGAATTAAGAGCTAAATCACAATTCAGTCACTACCATGCATTAGATAATAACAATCAGGCATCCAAGCTTTAATTGTAACCCCAAAGAAGGAATACATCAAATGCTAATCTGCCCTAATGCTTCAGACTAATACCTCTAATGCTAAATAATATTTTTAATACCTGCTACTAATAATATAATGCTGTGCCCTGCAAGCACACTAAATCATGAACAGTAAAAACAAATGAAGATCACCTTCAATTCTGGGTGTCACAGATATGGCCTTTGGATTCTTTTCAAAGCTATAAAAATATGGTTCTGATGGGTAGGGCTGCCTGGAGAATAGACAGTATATGTTGCTTACAAAATGTCCTGCCCCTAAATATCACCTCCAAAGTGTAACATTTTATCAGGTAGGACTTCTTTCCTGAATTTCAGAAAGGTCTTTTTTGTCAGTAGGTCTTGCATGAAAACTAAAATATCATTTTGAAGGAAAAAGTCTTACAAATTAACACAATAACCAAAAAAAAAAAACAAATTAACACAATAAAAAAACAAGAATTAGATTTTTGGACTTGCAAGGTTTTTAGAAGTCATCTAATCTAATCTTCTCATGTTAGGTATGAAGTGGAGGAAGCTAAAAGAAACACCTGAAAAATGAAAAGGCTTGCCCAAGGTTGAATCTATTAGCAGGACTGGAAATAACGGTCTCATCTGGGCCCATCTCTACTTCTCTTTGTAATAAATTATATCAGGGTTTGGGGGATAAAAGAGATACTCTGGACTTGAGATTAGAGAAAGGAAAACAATTTTTTCAGAAGGGAGAAGAAGGCTACTGAGAGATGTGAATACTTTAATATCTTTCCCTGTGATTGACACTAGTAAAATAATCATCTTCTATAACAGCAGAAAGAAAAGGACTGAAGATTCTCCCCTGAAAAGTTTTAGACACAGAGTAGGCATGACTTCAGTGAGCTGGATATATCAATTTTCTGGTTTCTTGATGATCTTTTCATCTAATGTCTTAAAATTGCAACATCCTGCCTTTAATTTCATTGTATTTTCTATGAAGCACCAATCTGAGAGTTTGAATCTCATTAAAATCTGACAATTTCTGCAAAACATCTCCCAGATGAGGCTAGAGATGTCTATGTGCTCCCCGCGTCCTGATGCCTTGGGCTATGTCGTCGCTGTAGTCTAGATTTGGGGTCATGGCCAAGAAGAGTAAGGAAGCCATGCTCTGTTGCACACTAAATGACCTTGCTCCTCCCAACAGCAGAACAGAGAAAGTAAGAACCAAGGAAATAAGAACCACCTTGTTGCCTAGTAGTTTTTGATCAATTAAAATAGAAATTATGAATGGGAAAACTACAGCTGTGCTGGTAGACTTGATGCTATTGGTCAGCTCTGCTGGCTGCTGGTCTCTGTCACTGATCTTTATTGGATGCTGGTTTCTGAAGCTATTCAGGGCTAATAGCACCCAGTGCTTGTTGCTCTTTCTTTTAAAGTGGCCACTCTGTCCATGCCACTCAGGATAACAATTCTGAGCAGATTTATAGGACCTTCTGAACTCACACTACCCAAGAAATAAATCACAAGCAGATTTATAGGACAATGGAGCAAGGCTTTATTTGATTCTAGCCTGTGCTGCAGCAGAGGGGAGCCTGTACACATAGGAGCCTCCTAGACTAGCCTGGGAAGAAAGAGTAGAGTGCCACCCATGGAGCAGCTGCAGGCCTGTGATTGCTTCAGGTCAGTGTGGGGCTCTCCAGGATAGTCAGAGCTGTCATTGCAGCAATTCAACTAGTGGGCAAGACGAGAGGAGTCATCTGATTGACAGACGGCTGAATTTCATTTGATTCTCCATGAAAAGTGGCTGCATTCATCACAGTTTATTAGGGTGTAGGGAGGATGGGAATGTTGATAATGAGCCCAGACTCTTCCCTCCAAGATCTTAGCCATCTCAGGGTGGTACCTTGCCTTCTAAGAGCCACCATCAGCATCTGGAGTAGTGGGAGCAGGGCGCTGGCACTTGACTGATACCCAAGCTGTATCTACTGTTATACTGTCCAGAGGAGATTATGGCCACTAAATAACCAAGAAGACATAGAGGCAAGTTGTCCAAGTCCATTCTGGTGGGGGTAGTGGGGGGTGGTGGTGCAAAGAGACACATGGTGTGGGGGAACATGACAGTCACACAGAGAAAGGGCGCATCAGGGGCTTCTCATCTGTCGCAACCTTCACCCAAGGTGAAAAAATGCCTTCACTCCTGACATGACTTCCTTCTGTCTAAAACAAGTGCTACACATGTTCAAGAGGAAGGTTGGGGAGTTAGGTAGTCTAATGACACAAAAATCTTGCTTGTGTTCTGATCTATCGCTCTGATTCTGCCATTAGTGAAGTCTGTAAGTGTGATAATTGAATCGCTCTACTTCTCTGGGTCCAAAGTTTCCTAGCAGAAGGACAGAAGGATTTTCTGCATGGATACTGAGGTTTATTCTCATCCTCCTCATCCTTCATGGGAATAGAGCAATGTGGGTTGGGAGACTGCGCAGGCCCTAAGCCCAGACAGATGCCCAAATGCCGGAGCCATATTTGCTTCAATTATTTATCCCCTTATCTGCCCCTGACTGCTTCATTCTCATTAAATGATTTCTTGCCTCCTTTATATATTTCATTCCATGCTCACCAACTTCCAGAATATGTGTGTGACAGTGAGAGAACCCCACTGAAGGTATGCACCATGTCAGCACCTTCTATTCAGTCCATGGACCCTCAAGAGACTTCAAAGACAGTCTGTTAGAGGACTTATGTCCAGTCTTGGAGGTGCTGTGTTACAAAGCTGGCCTTTCCTCAACATTAATTCACCTGCAGACTCTTATTCCTTAAATCAGAGGTGGGCTAGGGGTCTGCATTTCAAACAAGCTCCTGAGTGACACTGAGATTACACTCTAAGGAGCAGGCCATGGAAAATGTGTCTGTCTTTTTTACATACACCGAGGGCTCTAAGCAGGACCCTCTCAGGAAGTAGAGGACAAATCAAAGCACCAATCGCAACTGAACCTGAGATGGGTTCCTTGCTGATGAAAATTTTGGTGTTCTATTGGCTATTAGTTTCTTCTCCCATTAAGAGTCAGATGTCTGACCTGTGTGTGCTAATGGAGTGAGAAAAGAGAGAAAATTAAATAAAACATGTGAGATCCCCAGTCTAGCTGATATATGAATCTGTGTTCACAAATTAGCAGCCCATGGACTGACTCCATCAGCCTGGTGAATAAAGAGCTCTTCTCCCAACCTTATCAGAGTAAATCTGTTCATCAGAGGGACAGGGAGTACCTGTCACTCTATGGAAACCTACATCAGATGGGATGATTAAACCCACACCAGCATCATGCCACTGCCCAGAGGCCCCAGACTTCCAATAGCACCTCATGAAGCCCCTAGGTGCCTCACCTAAGAAATGAATTTTGTCATTGTTTTCAGTCCTGTCCTTCTCTCCTGCAAATGGTGCGACTGTCATCTTCACATCATGGATAGCAACAACCACCAGAATTTATGACTGGTCATTTTTCCAAGGAACTCAGAACTTAAAAGAATCAATCAAAATTATTTATTAGGCATTTTCAGCTAGGAGCTGTGGGAAATAAAGCAAACATGGATTTAATATGTACACCTCCTTAATTCAAAAGGTTTGCAGATGAATTGGAAGTAGGGGTGGGCAGCTCAGCAGCTATAGGAAAGCAAAAGCTGCAATTGCCACGCCGTCTGGAGAGGGGCTGTCTTGGCTCAGTTCTCTGCCATGTGCAAGCATGCAGGGCTGGCTTTACTCTCTTTCAGTTTCAGTTTACCCCCTTGTAAAAGAAGGATGAAAAAATGTGTATCTCATAGGCTGCTGAGATGGTCAATTTAAATAAATCACAATAAGGAAAGGGACAGGCTTATTGTTCAAGCTCAGTACCTTTGGGTTGTTATTATTGTGTTGGACAATGTCTTTGTTTGGGTAAATGCGAGGGACAGAAAGGAAAGGAAAGAAAAATGTTACTCACCTGCTGAAGCAAACTTCTCCTTGGAAACAAAGAGGAGGAATTCATTATCGGGGGCTTTATATAAGGGTCACTAGGTAATGTAATGGAAAAGGTCCTCAATTACAGTTTTTCAGAAAACACAGAGAAGCACTTAAATGGATGTTTCTTACATAGGCTTTCTACAAAAGCAGGGAATATAATATTGCAATGTTAGCCATCCCTGAAATTCTTGTGCCCAACTAGGTCATGTGGCCCTGGAGCATCGCTCTGATGCTATAACTTATTATTGTGATGAAGCTATGAGAGTGGCTAGTTAACATGCCCATTAGACTGTCTCCTTCAAATAGTGCATCTTAAATGTGCTTTTAGCAAGTACCAAATTGCAGTCAATTCCTGCTTGAATTATTCCATGGGGAACCAGGAGGCAGTATCACCATAAGGATTTTAGATACAGACATGAGGGAGGCAGAGTTTATATTCCAGTTTTATTAGAAGTACAAGGCATGACTCTATGGAAAGGTGGGGAAATTGTTCTAAGGAATGGAGGCAGCACATTTGTAGGCACAATCTTGGGTCCAGTAATAAGTCAGCTTAACGCTGATATTCCACGCTCAGCCTCGTGAACCATGCCCTTCATTTCATTCTTCTTCTTTTAATAATAAAAGCTTTATTGGCATGTTATCTATGTAGCATAAAGTTCAGACTTTCAGATGTATAGTTCAGTAACTTTTACTTAAAAAGATATGTGAAGATCATCACTATAGAATTCCTGACTCCTCCATAACCCAAAGAAGAAACCAGATACAGAAATAAAATGTTTTCAAGGTTCTTCCATGCGGTAGCATGCATCAGAATGCCATTCCTTTTTACAGATGAATAATATTCCACTGAATGAGTATAGTGTGTCTTATTTATTCATCATAAGATTGTGAGTATTTGGGTTGTTTCCCTTCTTTTTTCTTTACTATCAATGCTGCACAAACATTATATACTTTTTCTGTTTTCAATTGTCTTGAGAATATATTTACAGTGAAATTGTTGGGTACCATGGTAACTTTAACATTTTGAGGAACTGTCAGTCTCTTTTCCAAAGCAGCTGCACCATTTTCAATTCCCACCAACACATCCTTTCTAACACATTATTATCTGTCTTTTGATTATAGTCATCCTGATGGATGTAAAGTGGTATCTCATTGTGGGTTTTATTTGCATTTTCATAACCACTAATGATGTTGAGCTTGTTTTCATATGCTTATTGGCCATTTGTATTTCTCCTTTAAAAAATGACTATTCAAATTTTTGCCCATTTTCACCATGAGATAAGTGTCTTTTTACTGTTGAGTTGCAAAAATTCTTTATATATTCAGTGTGCAAGTCCCTTAGCATGCTTTCTCCCATTAAGTGAATTGTCTTTTCACTTTCTCGGTAGCACCCTTTGAGCACAGAATTTTTAAATTTTTCTAATTTCTCTTTTGTTACTTGTGATTTTACTGTTATGTCTGAAAACAGCCTTGCCAAATCCAAGATCACAAAAATTTATGCCTATGATTTCTAATAAGATTTGTATAGTTTGAGCTCTTGTTTCTAGGCCTCTGATCCGCTTAGTGTTAAGTTTTGTATGCAATATGATGTAACAGTCTAACTGATTATTTTGGACACTCAAATGTCCCAATAGCATTTCCTATTTATTTATTTATTTATTTATCTATTTCTTTATTAGATACAGGGTCTCACTACATAGCTCAGACTCGTAGTAATCTTTCTTTCTCAGTCTTCCCTGCACTGAGATTACAGGTGTGTGCCACCACACCTATTTTCAGTTTGGGGGGCTGGCACATCATGTGGTACCAGGGATCAAACACCAGTCCTTATGCCAGGTAGGTGCTTAGACCACTGAGCTATCTCCCCAGACCCCAATGCCATTTTTTTTTCATTTGTGTATTTGTTACAGGGTCTTACTATGCAGATCAGCCTTGTGATCCTCCTGTTTTCATCCTCCCCAGGGCGGGGATTACAGATGTGTGCCACCACACCTGGACTCTGTCCCTGGCTCATTGTGCCCTGTGGAGTGGGCAAGCATGGCATGAGGGACAGAGGAATCTAACCCTTGTCCCTGAGCTTGCCAAAGCAGGTGCTTAGCTCTTCCTCCACAGAGCTATTTTACTGTCCCTTCCCAATACCATTTGGAAAAATTCTTCAAAAGAATTTTCTTCATCCCATTAAATTGTATTGGCACATGTGTTAAAATTGATTGATGATAAACACATGATTTGCTTTGTGTATTCTCCATTCTATTTGATTAATCTGTGTATCTATGTTAATCTCTGCTCTTTAGTATTGCAGCTTTGTGGTAAATGAAATCAGAAAACTTATAACCTTCAACTTAATTTTTCCTTGTCAAGACAGTTTGGATCTGTGGGTTCATAGGTTCAGTTTATGGGTTTCTGAAAAAAAAAGCAGATTGAATTTGATATCAATTGTGTTGAATCTATAGATTAATTTGGAGGCTATTTCTATCTTTATATTGTTGCATAAAGTTCTGATCCATGAACATGGATTGACTTTCCATTCAAGTCTTTAATTTCTCTGAACACTGTTCTCTAGGTTTTGATGAATGTTATACGCATTTTTGTTAAATTTATTATTATTTCATTACTTTTGATGATACAATAATATGGAATTGTTTCTTTATTTTGCATAGTTCATTTGTCATGTATAGAACTACAATTAATTTTTGTATGTCGATCTTACATCTTTCAACTGTCATGATCTTTTTATTAGTTCCCATTCATTAGGTGTGGTGTGTGCTATATATTTCTCATAATTTTTCATATACAAGATAATATCAACTCGAAATAGATATGGTTTTCCTATTTCCTTCATCTGCACTAAGCCTTCTTCAGTTAATGCATTCTGGCTCTTGCTGTCAGAGTAGGGCCGACATGACTTCTTATGCTTTTACCAGAAACATCTGAGAAAATTATTTTACTGAAGAGTCAGATTAGCTTACAGGAAAACACTACTATTCCTTTCTATGGGAACCCAAGGGCATCCAATAAAGTGAAAGGATGAGATCAGTTGGTAATCCAGGCTTCTTTCTTAAACTTTTTAGCCTCATCTCTAATACTTTTAGCTGTCGTTAAAGACTATTATACAGAAGTTATGACCAGATCAGTCTTAATAAATGAGAACCCATGCAGAGCCTCTGCATTATCCATCATGACCTCTTATTTCATGGATTTCTTGTCCTGTACATGGTGGCCAATGTGAGAGACTGACTTTTATCAGTTAAGTTATTGCATATAGTTGTTTAGTTTCTCTTCAGTACTCAGTGCTCACTGCTAGGCACTGTCCTGCAGTTCAGACTTTCATAGATCCACAAGCCATCCACATACCTCTTTCCAAGACATCCTTGCTGTGGTCTTTTATTTCTTCTCCCTCCAAGATCCTAACCACTATGTAGGCCATTCACCAGTGCCCATGACTTCATGTGTATTTTTGCCTCAGATCACTGTTCTTTCTGCACCAAGTTGATGACTAGTGGGATTGCACATAAGGCCTCTGACCTTTGGGAGGCTTTTCTCTTATCACTATCCATCAGAGCCACCCTATAAAGAAGACTTATCCCTTTCATTTTTCTGTTAGCTGGGTACAAAGGCCCTTTTTTCATCCATGGATGTGAACTGTGGGAAAGCTGCTGGCACAGGAGCTCTGAGTTGTTTGCTTATTCCGCTTGCTTTTGCTCCCTAGCCCTGGGGTGCCTACTTTCAGATGCAGTACTTTAACTTTAGAATGAACTTGTGTAGGGACAGCTCCATTCAATTAGCTAACCCAACAAATACTGAATAGTTCTGCTCAGAAGGTCCCTTGGTGTCTCACAAAGCTCTATATTTATGAGGGCCCAGTAGCATAATAGGAATTGCTTTCTGTCATTCTCTGTTGTTGAATACATGGACTTTCCTCAGAAACTAAAGCTCTACACTGTGATTCTTCTATTAGACCTTCCATGGAATCTGTACACTACTTTTCCCTACAGTGGATGGCTCTGGTACTGTAGGGTCTCCTGTGTTGCATGGCTCAAGTGTAGACTCTTTTTGCCACAACCTGCTGCCCCTATTTATCTCCTTCCTACTGATTACAACTTCCAGCCTTAGTATTCAATGTGGTGGTGCATGCCTATAATCTCAGTACTTAGAAGCCTGGGGCATGAGGATCAGTGTGAGTTTGAGACCAGGCTGGGCTACCAAGTGAGCTCAAGGGCAGCCTGAACTGCATAGAAAAACACTGTCTCAGAAAGAAAAAAAAATCCAGCCTTGTGACCCAGAAAATGGGTCAGAGTAGTATTGCCTTGCACAGAATATGCTGCCTCCAGAACTTGGACCTCTAAAAGTTAGTGTGCAGCAACTCTGAATCTTTGATCTCCACTTCCTGTAGCACATATATTTTGCAAAGGCTTCCTATTATAATTGCCACTTGTCACTAATATGACAATGCAATATTCTACAGAATGCCTTCTAGCAATATTGTGACAGAGCTTCAGTATTAACACAATCTAAAACAATACCACTGTCTTATATTCTTGTCCATCTCACATGAATGTCAGCTTCTTGTGATCTGCCTTTCAGATGGGGATGTAAAAGAATGTTGTCACCAGATCAATGGTCATTTACTATGTGTTGGCTCCTGTATTAATCAGTTTAGTGGAATAACATCCAGCGTAGCAGCTGCAATTACAGGCACTACTTGATTAAGTTCTCAGTAGTGAGTAATGTAGTTGTGATTCATTCTTTTCTTAGGGGGCCCTTCTGGTGAACTGAATGAGATTTAACACAGGCTATCACCCTTGCAAATTGTTACATCCTTGAAGTTAGTACTAATATCTATGATTTTCCATAGGATCAAGTATTATTTATTTACTATATTACCTTGAATGGAGACATAGACTTAGTGTTTTCCATTTGGCAATGTCCAATAATTATTGAAAAGTCTCAGCATTCCTTTCTCAATTGTACTTACCTAAGTAAAAAGCCATAGTCCCTTGTGAGAAGGACGGGACACATTTCAACTGCATGTGATTGCTGTGGAGTTGCAAGACTCCTTTTCATTTTGATCTAGTCTGTCTTTCTGACTCCAGTGTTCTGGGTCTGAGAACTGACTCAAGCTGGAAACTTGATAAAAGTACATGAGTTTTAATTTGGGAAGCTTCTTTCAGACTTCACATCAGATACCCTTGATATCTTTTGCTTTTATAAACTAAACAATGTCTCCTTTGATTGTTCATCAAACTTGCCTCTGGAAACACTAAATTGCATTTGTCCTTCCATAGTTCTTTGAACATTAGAGGCCACCTCTCCATCCCAGCCCAAATGTCAGTGAGTTTTGAAACATTGTGATATCTTTGGCTCTCTTGTTTTGTTACAAAAAATTGCAACTTCCATGATCCTAAAGTGTGAATGCCACCATTTGTACGTTCAGTATTGGGGAAATCAGTCAGGCTCATTACTATTAGGAAGCCAGGTCTGCATTAATCTCTATTAACATGATCCCTGGCTTAGAGAGGATAGCCTTCCCTGAGTGGATTCTATCCCTTACTGGTGAGTTCTTTATTGCTTTGGTGGTGGGAATGTCCTTTAGTCCCTGCCATGGAACATGTCAAAGAGTGCCAGGTTCTTTCAATCTCTGCTCTTTCCCTTCACCATCTCCCATGGAATTTCTGGTCATCTGGATTCACACAGAACAGGACTGTGTTTTTTCCAGGTCCTAAGAGCTCTTCTAGAACTGGATTGGTATCATTTTCCTGAGTCCTTGCCCAGGTGTGAAACCATACAGAAATGAGACTACTGTCATATAGAAAAACTCTTGATGAGCCAATCTTTTTCTGTGGTCCCACGCATACGCTGCCAGCTGCTGCCAGTGCATCATAATCAGATTTTGCAGATTCTGTGGTGTACAATCTCTTTCCCCTTCCACAGTAGGCGCAGCACATTTCAGGTCTGATTTAACTAGGATTTAATCTTCCTTTCTCGATTAATTGTCGGAGGACAAGTAGAGGTAGATCTGACACAGGCAAGCACTGGCTTGCAACGTACATGACTTGAGTTTTCTAAACCAGTTTAAAGCACAGGGAATGCTACTACCTTCTAACAAAGCAGAGAGGGTATGGAGGATACTTTCAAAGGTCTAGTCCATCAAAGTTCTTGGGAGTTGTTATTCAACTGTATTCCAAGTCGTGGTCCCCTATTTTTTCACTGTTAGGGCCCCAAACTTTGTAAAGGAGACTTCTTGGGGCTGACAATTCAATTCTGCTGGAAGCCCCACTACTTTAATGATCAAGACCTGAGCCTGGTTTGCAAATGAACATTTTGCAGGGGCTGCCCTTTGCTCAGTTGTTTAAGCATTTGCTCATGCAAATGCAGTCAGGAGCAGAATATACTGTGGTTTGATCTACAGCTCCACCTGCCTTACCAGACCTGAACTTCAGGTGGCCTGAGCCACAAAAAATAACTAAATAAATAAATAAATAAATAAATAAAACAAATGAACATTTGTTATTTGGGTTGTAGGAGATTGGGTTTTTTTAAATGCTATTAAGGAGGCCGTCTGTCTTTCATGCTTTGTCTTGAAATGGTGATTAATCATTTAAGTCTGTCATCTACTTTCAGAAATCCATTGTGCCCAGCAATAGTTACCCAGCTTCAAAGACTTTATAAGTACTCTTCCTCTTGTCCTTCTCAAAGAAATACCACAACAGGACATGTGTCCCGTTCTCTACCACCAATAAAAATTTTAACAATTGCACAGTAGAGCATTCAGCTTTCCTGTTGCTGGACCAAACACCTGACACCTGCAACGTGAATGATGACAGGTTTATTTGGCTCACAGTTTCAAAAACTTCCCATCAACCCATAGTTGGATGGTTCCAGAAGCAACCTGGTAGAAGGAGGTGGCAGAGCAAAGCTGTTTGGTTCATGGCTGCTGGTCACACCTCTGTGACCCATGGGGACACACCTAGAGAGGTGCTTTCATAATTCTCTAGCTGGCGTCAAGCCATCAAATTAATGATCCAACTTAACTGTCACACACAGCAATTTTCCTGCTTTTAGCAACTTTAAACAATTATCACATCAGAGGGGCTGGCTCTACCCTACCTACCAGTGTTAGTATTTGCATTACCACACAGCCAACAATTAGGTCATCTACAAAGCCTCACAAAAAAAATATTTAGTGTTTTAAACATACTTTTATACCAACAAATTATTAGATAGGAATATGCATGCCAAGGTGTTCTTCAAGGTTACCTATAAAAAAAGAGAGAGAGAGAGAAGGAAAAAGGTTTGCATAGAAGGAGAGGCCAACTTTCAATGAGGTTGTAACTATGTGTAAACAGATTCTATGGGGAGTTATGAAACCTGAATGGTCCTCCAAAATAAGGCAAAGAGCCACATTTCTATATCTCCAATCAGGCAATCATTAGTCATGGACTTCCTCTGTGAGAGGAAGCAGAAGTTTTGTTCAACCAGTTCCCTGTGATAAGGGCATTTTCCAGTAAGAAGCATGGGTGTGAGCCAGCAGCACCTGACATTCCAGGAAGCCAGGAGATGTATATTCAGCCCTGGAGAAGGGCACTTTGTGCTACAGCATGGCATTTGTTACAATGGCCATCTCTGTTCTTCCCCACTACTCACCTTGCTTTACACAATGGAATCTCCACAGCTATGCAGATAATTTTGCTTATCATCTGCATAGTCAAGGCTACTTTTTAAAAGTAAAGGGGCTGGCCAAATAGCTCAGCAGATTAAAATGCCTGCAAGAAGGCACAGAGGCCAGGGATTCGATCCCAAGGCCTGCCCCTGCCCCAAGGGCACACTGAGATGGCAATTGAGACTGGGGGTGGTGGCCTGTGCCTGTAATCCCAGCTCTTGGGACGCTGTACATGGGCTATGAGTCTGACCTAGTAGTGAGACACTGAATACCCTGTAGATCCTTCCCTAAAAATAATAAATAAGTAAATAAATGTAAATATAAAGCATGTTTCCATGATAGTTCTACCTTAAATGACCTACTAAACTTAGTTGACAAGTAGAAGCCAGGGTGACGGCCTGTACCCCTTAGTGATAGAAGATCGGCCTGGTGGTCTGCTCTGCCGGCCTTCTGATTGCAGCACCTTCTGTTGACTGACCAAATGGATGAACTAGGTCTGGAAATACAGAGTGATAAAATTTACCTTGGCATCACATTAGCTTGGCATGACATTGTCTTGATTAATAATCACCTGGGAACTCCAGGGCATTGCCTTGTAATTAACATTGCCCCTGTCTAGCAGTCTCTTGACTCTTAAACTTCCAGTGTTGCGTCTGAGCACAAAAATATGCTTTAGTCTTATCAGATACGTAGAGAAGGAATGAGAGGACATTAAAAGGGAGGGGGCTAATAAAATGGTGACTATAGCAAAGATTGAGTTAGTATGTTCATGAAATATTCTCTTTATCACTAACAGCCTCTCTTGAAGTTAGCTGCAGCTATGTGCCTATGGTCTGAAAGAAAATGGGCAGAGTTTTCTTAAAGAAATTGGGCAGAGATGCTATGCCAGGCCAGCCCAGGCCATGCATTTGGATGCTCACACGTGTACTTTTCCTCCTTCTTTCTTGTTGTAGGAGAAGACAGGAAAGAGCTGTAAGACATGAAGGTCATTCAATGTTAGAGCCGGGCCATGGAAGGGATGAGGGTCCCTGGATCTCTGCCCGGGAGATTGCTGTCCCACGGAGCTGCTCCTCCCCATCAGTGCTGTTGTGCAAATGAGTGTTTGTTCCATTACCCCTGTGGACTGCTAGGCTGTTTGTTGCAGCAGTTGGCTGACACGGGCTGAGAAATACTGAGACAGCAACTGAATGTGAGTCAAAAGGAACCCGAGGGAACTGGGGCTGTGCTTCTTACCAGCTATGGCACTAATTACTTGGTAACATTTTTAGATTTTCAACACCTACACAGTGACTTGAGCCATCCAGAATTATCATTTTGAAAATATTAAACAAATATTCATCCCAAAGTCACCCTGGTGAGACTAGGAGGTAGGGAGGACTTCCTTGTGACCTGAAAGGCTTTAACGTAGCTGTGATTTGTAGTCTGTGTTGCTCTTTTGACACCCTGCATAATCTTTTTGGGGAGTACAGAATGCTTGTTTCCTTTGCCTTGTCTCTGGCCTTGCTCCTAAGCCTGAACCACTGAATCCTCAGAGCTGCATCCAGAAACTAATTGGAAATACATTTTTTTTCCATTCCAGGAAACACAGAAGTTGTTGATCTGCATACTGGGGTTTGGCTGGGGCCACATCAACCTAAAGTAAGGAATGTGGGCTCAGGGGAGACATTCCTGCACTTCACCGTGCCATCCTGGCACTTCAAGATGCTCATGCGCCTGCAATTAAATTGTTCAGTTCTCAATCATCTGGAGCTGCTGCCAGCTGCTGGCTGCAGATAGTCGCAGTTGCTGCTGCCCAGAACGTCAGCGATTCTGCGGCTCTGACTCTCTTGGACTGGCTTCACTGCACTCGCCCAGCCTCCACATGATGGCCAGGTCCTCATTTCTCTTTGCCCAGAGGATGTCAGGAGAGACACCTTGAAAGGTGCAGCACAGCTACTGAGCAGTGGCTGCCTTCAGTGCCCAGAGCTCCAGCCTTATACTCCACTGTTTCAGCACTTTCCACACCACCTCACTGAAGTGAGACGTTCATTCTCATTTCCAAGAAGAGCAAAGAGCCAGGAGTGGAGAGAAGGCTGCTGAGCACACACCCCTGCTAGCCTGGGCTTGGTGCTTCTACATTTTATCTCAAAGAATAGTTACAAGACTCAAGAAGATAAATAAATCTTGATTTCAGAAACAAAGAGTCCAGGCATGGTGTATACACCTACAATCTCAGCACTCTCAAGAGGCTAGTGCAGGAAGATCACAAGTTGAGTCCAATCTGGACAACTTAGTGACTTAGCAAGACTCTGTTTCAAAATAAAAAATAAACAGAGCTGGGGTTGTAGCTCAGGGAAAGGTCCTAGGTTCATTTCTCATACCTAAAAAATGAGAAAGAGAAAGTAATAAAGAAAAGAAAAAAAGGAAAGAAAGAGGAAAAAAATTGGGAAAGTGTGACAACTCAACAATCTACCCATTTCCCAACATTCCTGTTAGCAAAATCATGGATCAGAAAATGATCATCTTGTGAAACCCAGTCTTTATTGCTAGCATCTAGATTTCACCCTCAGGACTCACACTGGGTGACATAGTACACATAGCCGGAAGTGGGCACTGGGCACCTGAAATGTGGATGAACCCATCAGGACCTGCTAGGAGTGTAAGCCACATGACAGACTTTGAAGATATAGCACAATAAAAAAATGTAGAATATCTCTTTAATGTGTGCTGTTAATTACATCTTGAAATGTTTTTAATGATTGTATTTTGCATATATTACATTAAAATATTATTAAAATTAAATTTTCTTTTTGATTTGGTTGATGTGGCAACTAGACAACATGAGGTTACACAAGTAGCTTGGACTTGTGGCTCACAATATCTATGAATTAGATCTCACAGTGTATAAAAATCCATATGAAGCAGGAACTGTCTGTACCACCCTCCTGCTTCCAATAGCCATCTGGACAAATGCCAAGTTCATTAACACAGCTGACAAGCCCTTCCATGTTCTGTTCTTGTTCTTTCTCAGGTCTACCAGCTATCCACTTTTATTTTATTTTATTTTATTTATTTATTTTGTATTTTAACGAAAGGTCTACAGGGTGTTCAAGGTCTCACTATTAGATCCTAGTCATAGTGATTCACCTGTTTACAGCCTCCCAAGAGCTGGGATTATAGGTGCACGCCACCAAGCCCAGTCTCAGTTGTCATCTCAGTGTGCCCCAGGAGTGGAGCTGGCATAGCAGGCCCAGGGATCAAACCCCCAGGCCCTGTGCCTACTTGCAAGCACAGCTTTCCATTTTTAATTTCATGGTCCTGCCAGCTCTAAATGTGGGTAATTATTTATCCACACCACAATATTTCCACCTCCACTGCTTAGTTATGTTCCTTCTTTGCCTGGAATGCTGTCCTGCTTAAAAGTCACCCAGCCCCTCCTCCTGTTCATCTTTTCAGATTTGGTGTCTTCCCAAGTCTTTGCACCCTTCCCTTTCTGACATGAGGGTGAGGATGACCAGAATAGCCAGGGCAAAAAATTTAGGGAGACATTTCATTAGACCTCAGAACAGCAAAACCTCTTTAAATCGCCTGTCCTAAGTCTGGTTTGCTTCATCCTCATCCCACCAGGTCCAAACTCTCTGGATATCCTACCTCTTTTCATAATGCACCATGTAGAAGTCCACAGCTACATGGAGATAATATTTTTAAAAGATCTTGATCACACTCTTTGGGGGGGGCATAGAGAAGATGTCTATCTTACATTTTTCTGGTTGCTGAGACAAAATACCCAGTGCCCAAAATTAAGGGAGTAAATGTTTATTTAGCTCAGAGTTTGTGGAGGTTTCAATCCATAGTCAGCTGGCTCTAAGGCAAGGAGGCATGGCCGAGGGCAATAGATCATGACAGAGTCAGAGACCAAAAGCAACAAGAGCAAAAGGGGCACAGGGCAGAAGCAAACTTCTCTCCCTTGCTCACATGGTATGCAGGTCGCCTGCCCCAGGGCAGGGGTAGCGCTCCTATGGCCAATCTCAGCACTAGACAGTGAAGCAGTCATGAACTCCAGATTCAGGCACCTGCACAAAACCCGCACCCCATGACATCCTGAGGCTTTGAGGGAGCATCCAGACACACACCATAACATTATGCCCCTGCCCCCCACAACACTCAGGAACATCCCTTTATGTGAAAGTCATCTAGTCCATCTCCAAGAGTTGCCAAAGTCCTAGCTGTTTCAGCATTTCTTTTTTAAATTTTTATTCATTTTAATGAGGAAAAAAATAGAATAGTGATGAAACAGTTTCAATACAGGTTAGTAGGACATTTATAATCATCAATATATTGCATGTTATTGTCTTCATAGTAATAATTCAGAGGGCAAGACGCAAACATTCAGCATTTCTTAAAAGTCCAACTCCAACATCTCAGAGATTCAAGGCGAACTCTTAGCTGTGAGCCCCTGTATAAATGGAAAGAAAGTTAAAGACTTGCTACAAAAAAAGGCACAAAATAAACATTTCCATTCCAAAAGCTATATGCAGAGGAATACAAAGAAATGGGACAAAACCAAGTCCAAAATCCAGCAGGACAGATATTAAATTCTATAGTTTGATGTACAGCATCCAAAGAAATCTGACAAATTCTAATCTTCAAAGGGCATGGGTGACACCATCCCTGAGGCACTTCTGGTGGTTATAGGTCCCATGGTTTCTTTCTTAAGCTTAGTCTGCTCTCTCCTTCCAGGCTTCCTCAGACAATACATGTTCCTGGCTTCTCCAAACTTTGTGAGTCTCCATTGTACCTTTAGCTTCACTTTACAACTTCACACATTTCCCTCTAAGGGGCACACTGCCTGGCCTCTCAGAATTTCTGAAATCTAGGTGGAAGCCCTCTTAACCCCACAACTCTTATATTCTGCTTCTGCCTAAAACCAGCACCATGTATATGATGCCAAAGTCTACTGCCAGCTAGAGCAGTAGCCAGGCTTCCCTCTCAACTGGTTGTAGGGGTCAAGGGCCTGGATTACTGAGCACTCTCAATCCAGTTCTGAATAACAAACTCTCTAGGTCACCACTGTTTTGTAAAATGGTGCATCCACCATCATTCTAGGGCATGGGGCTTTGTGGCTTTGTTCTCAAAGCGAAGTCTTTCACTTTTACAATTTTGAGGCTGTAAAAGGTGGAGAGTTTCTGCTGCTTCACGTGATGTCCTCAAGCCATCTTTTCTATTTTCTTGTTTCTTTCCAACAATAAAGATCTCCTCAGCTCTATCTTTTCAGTCCACAGCTTTACTGGAGCTTCACTTCTGCTCAACTCACAACCTTTAATCATCCTGCTGGGCTCTTCGCTCTTTATTTGCAACATAAATCTGGCTAAAAGCCCCCAACAATAGCCATGCCACCACTTCAACATTGGACTGCCTTGAAATTTCTTCTCCCAGATTAATCAGTCAATCACTCTCAATCTCAGTCCCAGGCAAAGTCTCTGGACATGAGCAAAATGCAGACAAACTTTTTGCCAAGCCATAACATGTATTGTCCAGAGTCCAACAGCCAATGCAGTCTTTATTCCCAGCAGAAACCTCTAACGCCTGGTCCTTACTGAAAAGATTTCTATCTTCTGAGCTCTGACAAGAATCCCCGATGCAGAGCAGCCTAAGGTGAACCAGCACTACTCTATCAAGCCACATCTCAGCACCTTTTCAAAATTTCCAAGAGCTCTTGAACCACATGGTCAGGGGTTGTCACAACAATAAATCCTCTTCTCTGGTACTAAATTTTTTCTTGGTTACCTTTCTCTAGTTGCTGAGACAAAATACCCAATGACCCAAATTATGGGAGGAAAGGTTTATTTAGCTCAGAGTTTGTGTTTGTGGAGGTTTCAATCCATAATCAGCTGGCACTAAGACAGGGAGGCATGGCAGAAGGGCAACAGTTCGTGGCAGTGGCAGATACCAAAAGTAATAAGAGCAAAAGGGGCAACAGGGAGAAGCCAACTTCTTTCCATCCCTTATATTGTATGCAGGCAGCCTGTCCCAGGGCAGGGGCAGCACGCCCATGTCTAATCCCAGCCCTAGCCAATGAACCAAACAAAAACTCTACATGCAAATAACTTCAAATGTCCCACTCCACCTGGCCACATGAGGCTTTGGACATTTTATGATACAAACCATAACAATGTCATATTCATTGATGAATCCTCAGCAGCTCATTTAATTGTGAAAAGGTGATTGCGATACTCCCAAGGTAAAGCTTTATCTGATCCATGAATTTGTTTGTCAAGCACTGTGCTCTTTGTTCATTGATGACACAGCCCTACCTGTAAAATACCCACAAAATTATATTACATGGCCTCCACTTTTCTGTTTACAACACGTATTTCCCCATTTAGAGACATGGACTACCTGTACAGCCAGATGAAGCATGCAACCCCAGATCCCATTCCATCTTTCCGATTCTATAGGTCTGCAGAGAGGCCCAGAAGTTGTGTACGCCAATGTAAAGGAACTTTTCTTTGCTACATTCACTCATTCATGCTCTCACTTATTTGCCAGTATATTATTGAGTTCCCTACTCCATATAAGTCTTTGTTCTAGGAGCTGTCAAGGACTCAAAGGGAATCAGGAAGAACAGTGTCTATAGGCTCCTGTAGTTTATGAAATGTACCATATGCACTAGAGTATTCTGTTTGATCAGAGCTATCATGATTATACCTGTTTAAGAGAATCCTGGTTTTCCCAAGATCATACATGTGAAAGGAACAGGGTTAGAGGCAAGGTCACATAGCAAGGAAGAAGCGGGGCTTGGAATGAATACCAGCCCCTACCCCCCATGTGACATAAAAGATCCCCTGAAAAATTGTTTCCAGAGTCATAGAAATTTCAGACCTAGGGATTCTGGACTAGCCAGAGGAAAGGGAAGGTAGAGAAAGGAAGGTGACTACAGAAGCCACGGTGTGTAAATAAGAAGATATAAGGCCCAGCTGGTCCTTGAAGAAGCTGCTGACCAGTCTCAGGGCCATTTCTCAGTCCCCATGTGGCAGGGGCCAAGGTCTCATTTCCTTCCACCTTCCACCCATGTGCCTGGACTGAGCACAGAAATCTCTACTCGGAGAAGCTTTTCATTTCTCTTTTACTTCTTCCCTTTGCCAGTCTTTTTTCTTTATTAATTTCATTGAGAAACAAATAGCATTGAGATAGGTTCAAAACCGATTAATAGGACAATTTCAGTAATTAATACATTACATATTGTTTTCTTCATAGTAGTTATTCATAGTACAAGATGCAGACATGATATTGTGTCCAAACACTAATAGTACAAATCTTCTCAATGAATCAAGAGAAAGTAGCTGTATATCTATCTTAACTATTTTGTATATACAGATACAAAATGGTCCTTC
>NDGN011533301.1:5743-28414 GCA_002564285.1 Tympanoctomys barrerae
GGATTGACCTCAGGCCCTTGCGCTTGCCAGGGAAGCACTTATTCCACTGAGCCATCTCCCTGGGCCACACAAGATGTTTTTATACTTTAGGCCTAACTTGAGCTTTGCAGAAAATACATGTTTTTAACTTTATTATCAAAACTAAACACATATCAAAGGAACATGTGAAAAAAAAATTTTAAGGGGCTGGGGAGATAGTTCAGTGGTGCAAGTGCCTGCTTGGCAAGCACAAGGACCCAAGTGCCATCCCTGGTACTGCATGCCATTGCCGGCCCCAGAATCCTGGGTGTGCCATGCTGGCCCCAAAACCAGGCATAGTAGCACATGCCTGCAATCCCAGTGCTGGGGAGACTGACACAGGAGGATCACTACAAGTCCAAGCTGTATAGCAAGATCCTGTGCCAAATTAAATAAATAAATCAGTAAAAAAATAAAAAATAAAAAGCATGTGGAACTCCCATACCAACTCATCACCTCTATCAATCAGGGCCAGTTTCATTTGTAACTTTCCACTTTATTCCTGCACTAGATTAATGTTGAAACAAACCTTAGACCTGGAGCATTTCAGTCCAGAGGGCCTCATGAAATGCAGCTCACCCCTCCTCCTGGCAGAGCAAAAGGAAATGCACAGAGAATGGCCAAGTGATGGGACTTTGGAGACTGAAAGGCTTGGGCTTAATGTCATCACTGTCATTAAAAGTGCAATTAATCTAGTGCAGGTCGCTAGTGTGTGTGGGTTTCAGTGTCTCCTAGCATAACAAGGGGAATAGTACCTACACTGGTCATGGCAAAGCAAATATTAAACCAGGTGTGGCTGGGGCCAAGGAGATAGCTCCGTGGGATAAGTGCACAAGGTCCTGAGTTCGATCCCTAGTACTGCAGAAAAATAAAATAAACCAGGTATGGAGCTGGTGAGATAGCTCAGCAATATAAGTGCCTGCCTGGCAAGTGCAAGGTCCTGAGTTTGATCCCTAGTGCCACAAACAACAACAACAACAAGAATGAAATCTAATCTACTTCTCAGAAATCTTTTCACCTGTCAGAACAGATCCAGACCAAAATCAGGTCTCCAAACACTGAGGGCCTACAGTATGAATGTCATCACTGCCATTTGCTAAACCAGGTGTGTGTGGTGGCACAGGCTCACACACCCAGCCCTCAGGAGGGTGAAGCAGGATTGTGAGTTCAAGCCCAGCCTGGTTAGCCAGGTTAGAAACACCGTAAGATTGTCTCAAAATAAAAAGGGTCTGGGGATGTGTTTTTTGTTTGTTTCCGCTCTATGAAAAAGGTAGGTGTTTATGTGTTTCCTAGCGAATGCAGGGTGCTGGGGCAGAGGCGGGAGAGAGGGTGGGGTCAGAGGGTGGGGTCCTCGGGCAGCCTGGCTGCAGGCCGGCAGTGTGGACAGGAGAGGGAAAGGAAAAGGAACTCAGACTGCAGCTCACACTGCTCTGGGCTCTGAAAGCCCAGCCACACTCCCCTGGGTCCCCTCTGGCCCTGGTCCCAGGCACAGCCTGTTTGCTTTGGACTTGCGCGCACGTCTATTTGTGTCTCCAGATCCCACGTTTGGAGGCCCTGCTTTTTAGCTGGGCTCCACAGGACTAGGAAGCCCACCGCTCAGCTCAGGCTGGGAAGCGGGCAGCTGTATCGTCTCACCTGCCTGGAGGAGGGCTCTCTACCTGTCCCCCCACCAGAGGGCTCCACATACCAAACCAACCAGCATCTGTAGGGCCATCTCGCCAACGCCAGCCCCTGTCACCAGCACTGTGGTCGCACAACCTAACAAAAAGAGAAGGGTTTTGGCTGGGTGAATGGGAGTAAGGACACAGGAGTCAGCTGTCATAATCTTGGGAAAGCTCTGAGAGATGGCATGGCTAAAAGGACTACTCTGGATTCTTAAGACGTCTTGGGCTTTGCTTTGGGAATGCTCCCGTCCTAACGTCCTAACGTCCTACAGTCCTAACGTCCCTTCCGTCACTCTCATGCAGTCTATCTCCTTGCCCTGTCTGAGACTGCTCAGCTTTTGCAATGGGGCACCAAGGAAGGGGTGCACCTTTCCAGGGTGATCAGAGAACCTTCCTGGAAGAACAGGAAGAGGGCAGAGCAGACAGACAAAGGGGCAGGGACAGAAGAGAAGACAGTCCAGGCAGAGGTGGCGCTGGGTGCCAGAGCATGGAGGGCACATGGGTGTCTGTAGCATCAAGGAGATCCCTGTAACTCCTTGTGGGCAGAAGGCTGGCTGTGCGGAGCCCCAGGGAGAGCGGAGGCTCAAGGAGAAAGGCTCCACGGAAAGACAGGAAGTCGTGGGTGGGCGCGGGTGCCTGACTGCAGTCCTGAGGCCCCTGCGGCGCTGTGGGGGCGGCTTGGGAAGGGGCCTCAGGCCTGGCTGCACAGTGGAACCGTCTAGCAGTGGAGGCCCAGTCCACGGTCTTGTTTGTTACTCTTAAGAGCTCACATTGGCTCCAAAGCTGAACCAGCCAGGTCACAGAGGGGCAGAGCAGGACCCAAGGAGATAAGCTGAACTCCTGAGGCAGGGATGGGTGATTTGAACCTGGGGAAAGTGGATGCCACTGAGTACTCCAGACAAGTGAGTAAGACTCAACCTTAGGCAAGGACAGTGAGAAATGCAAAGAAGTGGGCTTGAGTGGTTATCTGCAGGCAGAACCAATCCATCTAATGTCATTGTTGAACTCTAACATTTGTTGATCACATAAAACTCTATAGCATATACTCTGTGGCATGCAGTGACATTTCACTACTCATTTATTAGGTCTGAGCACTCAGACCAGGACCCTGGGAGGAGGGGGTCCTTGAGCTGCGTCTAGGACGGTGGGAGTGAGGTGGGGGGGGGAGACCATTTCCTCATCTTGTCTCCTGCCCAGCACAGCTCAGAGATGGGTGGGTGACCACCACCTGGCAGATGTGGCCTCTGCCCACCAGGCCAGGAGAACATCAGAGCCCAGGTTCAGGGGAGGGTCAACCCGCACATCAGCCCTGAGGGACATCAGCTCTGACTTGGGAAGTCTGTTCAGGTATGCCCCACCCAGAAGGGCCAGAGGGCAAAGAAAATAGTGACCTTTTTATTCATTCTATCAAATGAATTGTCTTCTAAATTACAAACACTAAACTGTAGGTTTAGTCTTACTTGGATTTAAATATACGTTCAGAAGGGAACTGGAAGAAAAACTGAGAGGTTTATTTTCAGCAACTTTGACTCCTTTAAAATACACCTCTATTGTTTGGAGGTTTTTTATAGTGAACATATATGACTTTTCTAATCAAATTTTCCATTTTGAAAACAAAGCATTGCAAATTTATCCAGGAAATATTTTCTCTTAAAGCCCAGTGGCACCGTCACACGCTTAGCTTGGGGGCTCTCTGTGGACCTTTGGTCTGGCACGGCTGAGGCTGAGCTGGGTATAGCTCTGATCTGCTGCCACTCCCTAGAGCCAATTTCCCCATCCTCTGTGCAGACCCTACCCACCTCTGGGCTGGTTTTCCTCCAGGGCATTTCTGGTTTCTTCCAAGGGTGACCGTTTAGTGCTCAAAACAGGATTATTTTTAATTAACTTGTCTTTAAAAAGATCTTTGCTCAATGCCCCTGGGAGGCTAGGGAAAGGGAGGGACATCAGCTGAGAGTCAGAGGTTTCTGACCTCAACCAAGTGGTATCAAGCCCAAACCAGGTGAGGAGTCCTTGTTCTGATCCTCTGTGCCTCAAACAACATCCCCACCACTCTGGGACTGCTCATTACATGACACAGTGCCTTTCCTCTGCCCCAACGTCTTCCAGGCAGCTTTGCTTTTCTTTGAATTTAGGATTTCCAGCATGCACATGACCCCAAACCCACCTGCTGCGGGTCTGCAGCCATCATGGTGGGAATGGGGACTACACTGCCTCAGGCCGGGGGCTGGGGGACCCCTCCATGGGAAACCTGCTCCCACCCACCCATAGTTTTCACGTCGGAGGGCAGAGCCCAGCCACCACGGAGATGGGGTACAGAGAGTCCAGCTCCCCTCACCTCTGTACTGCAGGATGTCCTCCGTGTAGGCCAGCATGCTGGGAAAAGTGCTGCTGAGGAACAGGCCCAGGCTCGCTGTCCCCGAGAACAGGAAGATGACATTGTAGGAAAAAATAAGGAGCACTAGGAATGTCACCACCACGCCCACCTGTCGCAGAAGTGCAAGTGATTAGAAAGTAGGCGGCCCCAGAGTACCCCTGGAGGACGCACCCGGAGCCAATTTCCTCCAGCCTAGGAAGAGCACCTTGGGATCGCTGCGCCACCTTCTGGCCTATCTAGGAGCTGCAGCATTCCCGGTCTGGGATCCACAGAGGATCCCTACTGAGATACTGCTAGAAAGAGAGTCCACTCAAGACATCCGCGCAAACAGCCTGCCATACTCTGCTGAAGAGCCCTGGGAGGTAGATGCTGCTGTCTCCAAGGTCTTTACTGTAACCACGGAGGACGAACCCATTGAAGACATCTGTGCACCTTGCCCTGCCAGGTATGTCCGGTGTGTGCGGTAATCCTCCACTTCTCTGGGAAGACAGAACTGCTTTCTCCTTTCCTAAAAGCCGGGAGTTATGGGGCCAAGAGTGCACATAAAATAACCAAGAAGAGCTGGAGAAGGTGTTGGTCACGGGTCCTCACCCTCTGGAAATGTGGTCAGGTCCCCACAGGAACAGGCGACCTATGTTAGGGCCCCTGCCACAGGCTGCCACACCCTTTCTACTGCAGCAAGGGTCTCTGAACACAAACATATTTTTGTTAAAGTAACCCTGTGTCTCAGCACTTTTAAAAATTTGTTTTTATGGTCTGGGGATTGAACTGAGATTCATATATCTGAGATAAGTACTCTACCACTAAGCCACACTCCAGCTTTTACACCTGTTTTTATGTCAATATTGAGTAATTCTACCAGGCGTGGTAGCGCATGCCTATAATCCCAGCATTTGTGTGGCTGACTCAGGAAGATCACTGTAAATTCAAGGCCAGTTTGGGCTACACAGTAAGTTCAAGGGAAGCCTAAACTGCATAGTCAGAGCCTCTAGCTCCAAATGGAAAAATAAAATAAAATTTTGTTGTCTTGCTTTGGTACCAGGGATTGAACTCAGAACCTTGAACTTGCCAGGCAAGTGCTTATTCTACTGAGCTATCTCCCAGGCCCAAAAATTTTGAGTACTTTCTATGCAAAATGCAGCTGGGAAAGAAACTCAAGGCAGCCCAAGACCTAGAGTCTGCAACCTGGTGTGGGTCCCAGCTGAGCCTTTACAAGCTATGGGAGCCTGACACTGCTGATCTGATGCTTAGCTCCCTGGTCTGCAAGTGAGAACAGTGACAAAAGCTGCCACAGGCCAGTGGTGATATAACACACACAGAAGGGCTCTGTAATGTGTAAGGCTCTGCACAAATACTGGTCCTCATATTTATGTGTGGACTTTTTCTTTTTTAAACCCCTTTCTGGTACTGGGGATCAAACCCAGGACTGCTGTACCACTGAGCTATATCCCCAGCACCTGGTTCCCTTTGAGACAGGGTCTCACTGTGCAGTTCAGGCCAACACACTGTGTAGCCCAGGCAGGCTTCAAACTCACAGCAATCCTTCTGCCTCAGCCTCCAGAGTATTGAGATTGCAGGAGTGTGCCATCATGCCTGGCTCATCCCCAGCCCATTTTAAGTTCTGAGAAAGTATTGCACTAAATTGTTCATACCTCCCTCAAGCATGTGACCTTCTTGCCTCAGCCAAATAGCAGGGAGCACAGGTGTGTGCGACCATGCCTGGCTGCAACCCACAGTGTTAGGGGAAAATGCTACTGGGTCAAGGCTGGAGTGTGGCTCGGAAGGAAGCCCTTGTCGAGCATGCGCCAGGCCCCGAGTTTGATCCTCCAAACCACAAAATAAGCAGAAATATTCTGAGTGAGGAAATCTGTCTCTAGGGAAAATATATGAAAACAAGACCTAGAAAGCACGCACAGAATCACATCTCATCCAGTCCCTATTCAGCCTTACGGATACAGAACTGGGCAGGTAGAAAGGAGCGTCATAGCAGCTGTCTCAGGCACTTCTCTACAACTGGAAGAGCAAAGCCAGCGACAATCCACAAGCCTGTGATGCCTCCCCCCAGCTCTCTGCCTTGGCTCCCCCAGCTGTCACGCAGAAGACTCGACTCCTCCCTGGAGACAGATCTGCCGCAGAGCTGCACAGCTCAAACGAGAAGCATATTCCCCCACATGGAAGCTTCTTCATGTACACAGCTGTCGGAGCCATGGACAGCCTGTGGTTCTAGCACACTGCATTTTTGTGACATGCAGAGTGGTCCGTGCTCTGCTTCTCTTCTTTCCTCTTCTGCTCAATCTCCTAATGTTGGGGCCATGTAGGACCCTATTCTGGTCCTCTATCCTTCATCCCCTCTAATCCAGCTGCTTGGTTTCAAGTCTCTGTGCCAGGGACTCTTACAGCTGTCCCTCCAGCCAGGACCTGTCTATGTCCAGAACTCTTGACTTGCATATAAAACTGCTTCGCTGCTACCAAAGTCACTCAGGAACTAATGAACTGGCCCAAACTGAACACTGAATTCCCACCAGCAGTCTGCTCGTTCTCACAGCAGTTAACACCCCACAACTCTCCCTCCTGCCCATGAGTCACGTGGAGGCTGAGGCTCTGGCGTGTGCAAAACCAGCCTCAGAAGCTGGGGCATAGCTCAGTGGTAGAGCACAGGTTGAGTATGTGCAAAGCCTGGCACCAACAAAAACAAGACAAGACAGAATAAGACTTGGCTCCATCTGTAACACCTGGCTAAGAAAAGCGTTGCTGCTGGAGCATGACTGAATTTACGCTGCCTCACAGGAGACACTGATGTCCACCCTCAACCATATACTTAACTCGTGGGATCCATGAGGCTGCCAATACCTCAGACAAGCGCCGAGCCCACCGTTGTGCCCTTGTCTCCAGGGGGCCTGCCAAGCTGTGGGATGCCTGTCTGCTGAGCAGCCTATCCACGCTGTGAGGGCTGAAACAGTGAGGAACTAGAGAATGGCCAGGCCTCCAAGGTGGAGTGAGAGTTCATGTTGTGGTGGTTGCGCTTAAGTTACATAGCAGTTAAGGACTGTGGCAGAGAATCTCAGGTGGAGATGTCATGGAAAGGTAAGAACTCTAAGTACAGTAAATGAGTTAGTAAAAACTTGGCTCTCAGGGCCAGCCAAATAGCTCAGTGGATTAAAGTGCCTGCAAGCAGGTACAGGGGCCGTGTGTTCAATCCCTGGGCATGCTGTGCCAGTCCTACCTCCAGGGTGTGCTGAGATGGCAATTGAGACTGGGCATGGTGGTGCGTGCCTGTGATCCCAGCTCTTGGGAGGCTGGAAACAGGTGAATCACTTTGAGTCTGATCTAGTAGTGAGACCCTGAACATCCTATAGACCCTTCCCTAACATATATATATATGTGTGTGTGTATATATATATATATATGTATATATCAAAAAAAACTTGGCTGTCAGATAAAGAGAAAAACAAATAGCATCCTTGCTCCCTTTCAGATTTTGAGAGGCCGTGTATTAAAGGTCTGGTCCCGCAGGGTGTGTGACAGGGAGGCCTTGGGTCATTCACTGGAGGCGCAGCCCTCTCCCTCTGCTTTCTCTGGCTCACCTGACGCGCTTCCTGCCCTTGCCATCAGGCACAGTCACCCCAGGCTCAAGGCAGTGTATCTGCCTCATTGAGGGCCAGGAGTAACAAAAGTGTGAGCCAAAATAAACCTTTCTTTCCTTACAATGACCTCTGGTGTTTCATTACAGAGACAGCACGCTGAGAGAAACACCCCTGACTCTGCTGCTGCTCGAGTCCTGAGTCGGGAGTCCCTGCCTCCTTGTCCCCTTCCTCTGGCACTCAGATCTACCCCCAAAACCCTGTAGAGCTTTCCCACATCTCCAGTTCTCTCCTGATGCCCCACTGCGCACCTCCCTCTCTAGCCTGGACTGCACAGCAGATGCCTCATGGTCCCTGGGTGTACCTTGACCCCCAAACAGTGGCTCCCATGGACCAGGAAGGCATTGTTTAAATACACTGCAGGGGCTGGGGAGACAACTCGGCTGTCTAAGCACCTGCCTGGCAAGCGCAAGAACCCGGGTTCAGTCCCTGGTACCATATGCCATGTCGGCCCCAGAATCTGAGCACCCTGTTCCAGCCACCGAAACTTGACATGGTGCTGCAAGCCTCTAATCCCAGTGCTGGGGAGGCTGAGACAGGAGAATCACTACAAGTCCAAGCTACATAGTGAGACCCTGTATAAAGAAATAAAGATTTTCTTTAAAACTTAAAATAAATAAATAAATGCACTGTAGGTCAAATCCATTCTCTGTTTGAAAACTTCTGACAATTTCCTGCCCACTTAGTGTACAGTCCAAAACCTGGATTACAGATGTTCACAGGATTTAGCTTCAGCCCATTTCCCAGCCTCATCTTCTACGCTGTTTTTGTCCCTCATAATCTGGCCTCAATAGCCACCCCTCTCAAGGGCCTTCAACCCGACAGGGCTCTCTTCCTGTACCAGGGCTTGTACCATCTAGAGAGAGCCGGCGCAGCTCAGGCGAAGCTGTTTCTGCACCTCCCTCAACGTGGCCACAGCTGAGGTCAGCATGATTGAAAGTGAATGTCTATTATTTATTTATCTGTCTTTTTGTGACAGGGTCTTGCTATGCAGTTCAGGCTGGCTTTGAGCTCACTTTGTAGCCCAGGCTAGTCTTGAACTCACAACAGTCCTCCTGCCTCCAGTCTCTCAAGTGCTGGGATAATAGGCAGGAGCTACCAGGACCAGCTGAATGTTTAATTTTTTAAAAAAATTATCATAGTGAAAATGCAATATTCCCCTCAGGATATCCCTTTGACTTCCAACACACTTATTCTATTGCTCCTGTAGCTTTCTGAAGCAGTTTGGGAGCCCTCCTTCATGAGTGTCTTTAGCTGTGCTGTACGGCCACCTCAGTGTTCTGAACTGATTTAGAATGTTTCCCTTTCATGGTCATTTTGACTTTGTAGAAGAGCCAGCAGTCACACAGTGTCAGGTCTGGTACATTAGAGATGAAGGCATACACTAATGTCTTTATGAGCCTACCTTTCCATTGGATGAGCAGTATTCACCACATTTTTGATCACATCTCATAAAGATACTCATGAAAGAGGATTTCCAGAACTGCCTCAGCAAGTGGAAAGATTGAGCCACGTGTGGTGGCTCACACCTGTAATCCCAGACTCAGGAGGCTGGGGCAGGAGGATTGCCAAGAGGCCAGCATGGGCTAACCGGTGAGTTCAAGGCAGCCTATAATACATTGTGACACTATCTCATAAAAACCAAAGCCAAAGCAAGAATGATGGGATAAGCAGGCTCAAAGTGGGGTAATATTCTGAGGGAGATTAATGGCAATGTGCCCTTTACTGTAATAGTTTATTTTTATTTAAACATTCATTGTATATTTTGATTTCATCTCATACCAATCATGCATCACCAGGCAAACCTCCAAGCCAGTCATCCTGAAAATCTCTCAATTTGGGGGCATTTGAAAGACACTACCTCCCTCACCTTAGCCTTGGTGACAGAAGACTGGACATGTCCACGGCAAGCTGGGCTGTGGTCTGCCGAGGACTCTCCTCCCTCAGCCTCAGCCAGTGACCCCCACACCCCAGCAGACTGCCACCCCTGGAGGCTGGGCCTGGCCTTACAGAACCTGTGGCCATTTCCATGCTGACCCACACAGGGAGCAGGCACTGAGTCAGAAATGGTTGTTGAGCCCCAGGGGACTGCTAGGACAGGGTGACCAGTCACGTAACCCTGACGGGCAGACTTGGAAGTAGTCACAGTGAATATGCCACCACTTCCTCCCAGCTGTCGTGGAGGGAGACTCACTGGGCTGGGCAGCTGTGGTTCCCAGACCACGCCTGGCGGTGACAAAAGCTACCGCACAGCCTGCAAGACGCCACTGTTAACGCCAGGCCAGTGTCTGCCCACACTTGCTCCATGGTATGAGGCCTGAGGGTGTTTGTTAAATCTCTAGATGGCCAGCCTGCTCCAGGATGTTGATTCACCCAGTATGCCCTGGGCCCACTATCTCATTATCCTTTTTAAAATCAGCCTTCCAGGCAGCATGTTTGCTGGGTTTGGCTTGCTGTTGTTTTGGGACAGGATTTTGCCATGTAACCTAAACAGGCCTCAAACTTTAGATTTTCCTGCCTCAGCCTCTAGAGTGCCACCTTGCCCAGTTTCAGGTGGGTTTTCAGAGGCAGTGCCTGACACACAGACTGTTCACACTTTGTTCATTCCCTCAAACCCACATTGTCGTCTCCCACCTCAGCAATAGGTCTTGTGTCCTCTCTGGAGGAGGATGCGGAGGCTGGCCACTGTGAGTGCCTGGCCTCTTCTTCCCTGTGCTGCCCCTTGGGAAGTCTGGAATCTTTCTCCATCCCAGCATGCTTTGCTCCAGCTTCCTCTCTTCCTAAACCTCAGCTCTTTCCCCTGCTCTGCACCTTCCACCTCCCAGGGCCTTCCTCACTCAGCTCCTCTCCATCCTTGGCATCCTTTGGCTTTCTTCCTTTTATCCCCTGCAGAGTCCAAATCCTGCTGAGCAACCCCATCTGAGAATTGAGTTCAGAGTAGAATCTGCACATACAGTCCATGCCCCATCCCCTCTGACCCCAAGCTGCTGGGGTTTCACTCCTACCCACCCAGCTCTTTCTACAGGAGACTAAGATGTTTTCCCTGCAGATCAGCACCTAGCCCAGGCCAAACGCAAGGTCCCCTGTAGCCTCAAGGTCTCTGTGGCTCTAACATTCTGGCCATAACCCCTTCTCTGTGAGAAGCTCAAAGGAGGAAGAAAATTTGTATGGTGGATGGGGCTACCTGGAAAAGCCATGAGCACCCAGTCACTGCAGGTGTCTAAGCAGAGACCAAGGAACCCTGGGAAAGGATATCCCAGAGGTGCATGAGGTCTTGGTTGGTGCTAAGCCTGGTGACCCTGCAGGTGACCTTGTCCTCTGAACCTCTCTGCTGTGGCTCAGAAGAGGTTCCTCAGGGCAGGACCCTGACCCACACTTGGAACCATTCCTAGTCCAGGCAGATCACTCCCTTGAAGGTCATCAATTCAGCAGTTTTGAGTTCCCGAGAGAGTGCAAATTTCAGTCTCAGTCTGGTGGTGCTGATTCTAAAGGCTGGGAGATCTTGGGTCGCCGCTGGGCTCTGACAGGTGGGCAACACCCACAAGAGGACCCTCACCAACACCTGCTTCTTTGTGTTCTAGCAGCTGGCAGCTGGAGTCTGCTCCACAGTACTTGTGCTTGTAAGGGCTCAAGGTCAGGAGCAAGTTACTTTCCAGGGTCACACAGGCAGTCTCCACCTCCCAGATTCTCTCTCCTTTGATTCCTCGTTTTACCTTTCCTCCATGTTAGCAGAGTCCAGTCCCAAGCACACGTCCTGGGCCAGCCGTGGGTCCAGGAGACGTGCTCTGGGTGCTGAGGTAGAACACAGCCACCCCTCACTCACCAGATTGATGAAGACCATGGTGGCTGGCCTCATTCTGGAGGAGACAGGAATGGAGATGAGCCGACCCAGCGTGATGAAGCCCCAGAAGAGGCTGGGGAGGTAACCTGCCACCTTGTGGCCAACAGACAGAGGCTTCTCCACCGCGTAGCTATACACAAAGGCTGAATACGCCCCCTGCAAAGAGACCAGGCCCTACTGAGCATGCACAGGACAGCACAGGGGCTGAGGGAGGAAGGACAGCCCTGCCCCAAGCCCTGACCCCAAGATCATCCAGCATACTCAGGACCAAGCTGGGACAGAATCTGGGGTGCTGCAGCTTACAGCCTGCACTTTGAAGATGGAAGGGCACCCCAGGGTGTCATTGGGTCCTTGTAGGAGGGTGTCCCTGTGGGGAATATCAGACACACTCTGTTCCATAGCTTTGAAAAAAAGTCTGCACGAGCATCTCATTTAACAGATGAGTGCACAGGGTAAGTGACTCACCCAAGCGACCCAAGGTCACCCGAGAGGGGGAAGCCAACCAGGCTTTGCAAGGACTTTTTACTGGGTCATCTGGGTTTTTAGGGCCTTCTCTCTGCGGGTTCCCTCAGGTAGCAAGCTGCTCAACATTGTCCTGATCTATCCTAAAAGATTTCTGGGGAAAGGCACTAACCAGCGTGGCTGGCATAAGCAGCGGGGCCCGGCTCTGACCTGTAGCTTGGAGAGCCAGAAAGCAAAGGGCCCTGTGCTCACTGTAACTGGGGGAGCAGAGCTCTGCCACTTTAAAACTGGGGACATCTGTGATCAGTGAAAAACAAGCCTCTGTGTAGAAGATGAGAGAAATAAGCCCACTCAGCTAGCACGGAGCCCAGCAACGATCTGTGTGCGACTCCGGACAGCCGCTGCCAGAGGGTGACTGCGCATCAATGAACTGCAGCAGGCTGTTGCCATTCCCAGGCTCGATGTGCGATCAGGAGGGAGCATCTGAGAGCAGCTCACCGTCATCCCATCTGTCATGAACAAGACCAGGGCAGCTGTGACGTGGATGGCAAAGAAGGAGCAAGGGGCTCCCCGGAAGTTCTTCCTCTGGCAGCAGCTGAAGAGGTCCTCATGCCCTGGGGGAGGTGTAGGAAGGGCAGGGGTGAGTCTCCCTCCACTCCTCTCCCTGGCACCAGCCAAGGAAACAGCTGGTGGTCAGAAATGTCCTCTACCTTCTGTAGTTTCCAGTCTACCCATCAAGAGCAGCCTCAAAAAAAAAAAAAAAAAAAAAAAAAAAAAGAGCGGCCTCTTGTCAGCCTCTCAGTCCTGGTGGAACCAGAGCAATCAAGTGACTTGCCCAAGTCACACAGGCAGGATGGGTAGAACGGAGGTCAGAGCCAGGGCTCTGCCGTCCTCATTCCCTTGACCAGCTGCCCCTCTCCCGCCCTTCAGACTCCAGGGCCAAAGTGTTTCTAACCCTTATCACCTGTGATCGGGGTTGCCTGTCTGGGGTAGGGTATCCAGGGAAGCCTCTAGGCCAGGCTGTGAACAGAGATGCTCACTGGTACCCCCACCTTGGTGTGACTGGAACTTTGAGGACATCGATGTGTCTTCCTTCTCAGAAGGCCGGGTCTCCAGGGCGAGTTCGTCTGCAGGAAGCAGAAGGGGCTTGCGCTGAGTGTAGCAGGTCAGCAGCCGTTCCTTGGACAGCAGAAACAGCACGGCCAAGGGCACTGGAAGCTGGAGGACAGCAAAGGGTCAGGCAGCCTGCTGTCCCCTTCCCTAGCTCTCTGCGTGGTGCACACACATGCGGGGTGTGCAGGGTCCTGGGAGAAGCTGGCCTTTTCCCAAGGTGCTACCTCACTGGAGAGCCATCCCCAGCCAACGAATCAGGTCCTTGGGCTTCAGCACACCTACTACCCTTAGAAGATAGTCTTTCAAAATCTGACTCACTCCGGGAACCCAGAGAGGCACCAGGGTAACTTGTTTCCAACATCCTGCTTCTGAGCAGTGCCTCAGCCTGGCACCTCCTGTCCCTGGGTGCAGCGGGTCATGCATGCTGGGCAGGACAGCTTAGCCTCTGTCCATCACAGCCCTATGCAGTGTGCAACTGCGGCTCAAAGTGATCCCTTAGTCATGTCCTGCTAGAACCAGGAGGTCAGCTAGAGAAGCAGGAAGGGGAGCCTCCCCTCCACGTAGCTGGCTTGGGCAGAGTTAGACTGGAAGCTGACAGCATGATTCTGCCCAACAGCGTCTCTGCCTCAGGGGAGCCTGGCCATGCTCGGTACTAGGCAGGTGTCTTTACTGGAAGATACCAGCATGGGCTCATCGCCATGGACAAATGCATGTGTACAAGCTTCATGTGCACAGCCAGTGTTTAGCTCCCTACCTGTTCACTCAGCCACTTGGACCGCCCTGAACTCCCCAGAGCAATGGGTACAGTCTCCTGCTCTGCTGTTGCCTGGAGAAGCTGCCACCACCTCCCTCAGGTGCCACTGCCTGGGCCTAATCACCCTTGAGACCACGTAGTTCTTTAAAGTCTAACCACTGCCCTTCTTGCAGAGGCCTCTGCCGCCAGCCTTTTGCTGAGGAAGAAGAGGAGGCCCAGGCAGCTGCAGAGAGTTTCAGGAGGCCAGTGAGCCGAGCCAATCAATGGCTGGGACAGATGGAAGCCAGACAGGCAGCCAACCGCAGCCCCTCACCCTCTCTTAGGCAGATGTGAGCATACCAGGCCGGCAGACAAAATCTACCCAGCCCTGGTTGATACCTCTCTGGGTGACCTTGAGGGCCTTCCTGCACAGTAAGGAATGAGTTAAGGTCACTGAGCTCCTGGCAGCTGCAAAGCCACAAATGGGTTCCTAGTGGAGTTTCCAAGGCCCATGGGGCAGAACAGCACTTCCTGCAGTTCACCGGGTTAACAGGAACACCCCGCCCCCCCAGCCCTCCACGGAGGCCCACAGTAGTTGAATGCCTGGGTGATGGCCAAGGGGAAACAGCTGTAAGAGAGGTGTGAGCTCTTGGGTGGGGCTTTCCAGGCAGGTGGGTGGAAAGGAACACTTCACAGAGGATTGGCTGGTGCTGCTGGCAGAAACCTGCCCATCTTTTGGGGAAGGCGGTGCCACCTTGAAAATCCACTACCTCCAGCTTAGAAGTGTGTGTGTGTGTGTGTGTGTGTGTGTGTGTGTGTATGAGCACACCCCAAGTGCAGGTTTGGCCACATTCTCCCTTGCAGTGGACTGTTTCTCAGAAACAAACCAGTGGGAAAAATCCAGAAACCCTGCTGCAAACGAAGTTCCGTCTGTGTCTGTTGTAGGGCAAGAAAACAGGACCCTGGGCTTAAGTAGGGCCTTCTGCTTCTTGGTGGCAGAGGCCCAGCCTTGATGAGGACCATGCCCTTCCCTTCCCAGGTCTTCCTTGGGAGACACAGGCCTCAAAGCAGTGGAGGGGTGGGTAGGGGTAGGGTCTCCCAACAGGCTTGCCACACCAGGCTCAGCTAACATGGGGAACCCCTCTTGGGTTTCGGAGGAGGATTCCAGATGGAGGCCAGAGTCCCTGCTGCTTTGGCTGGGGCTGCAGAAGGGCCCTTGGCATCTGAGCCAGACACGGAGTGGGTGTTCTTGCTGCTCAGCCCTCACCACAGGCTGCCATGGCAGACAGGGGCCCTCAGAGAGCACCTGTCAATCCCCAGCCTCCAGCAGAGCCCTGTAGCAGCAGGGCACAGGAGACCCCCAGTGAATGCTGCCAGAGAAGAACCTGACACTGCCTTGGTCTGTCCAGGGGCTACTCTGTGTAGCGGTAGAGAGACAGAGCTGGTGCCCCACCCAGCCTCAGAGGGCTTGCAAGTGAGCCCTGACTTTCACCAAGCTAAAGCTGCTCACAGTGTGCTTCCTTTTTTTTTTTTTTTTTCTGGTACTGGAAATTGAACTCAGGACCTTGCGCTTTCCAGGCAGGTGCTGTGCCACTGAACATCACTGCTTCCTTGAGAATTGCAATCACAGAAGTCACTGAGGAAAGACCTCACCGATGACACCCAAGAGAGTGGATTCTCCCACCCTCTAGCCTCCTGGCCACATTTCTCAGATCTGAGGAACCTGCCTGGGGAGGTGGACAGCTTGGCAGTTGTGGACTATCCTCCAGCTCCCTGCCCAGCCTACCCCAGCAACACTCACATTGATGAGGGCCATGATCCAGAAGGCATAAGACACACGCGTCTCAGCCCCACCCTTAGGATCTGGTCCAGGGAGTGTCTGGTTGGGCTGAGGCTGCACTGCCACGTGTTGCTGGCCTAGGACCCGGGCGGCGTGGAACAGGTGGCTTCTAGAGGAGATGTTAGCTGTGCTGTTGGCAGGAAAGCAGTTGGCCTCAGACAGGAAGGGGTCGGCGATCAGGGGGCTCAGCAGAGCGCCAAAGCCCACGAAGAAATGAAGCACCTGCGGGAAGGTAGGGGGTCTGGCTCAGTCTTCCAGCCCAGGAAGCTGTGGTAAGGACAGATTCCTACCCAGAGGGTGTCACTTCTCCTCTGACCCTGCTTCCCGCCCCTGTCTGGTCCAGAGTAGGTGGAAGAGGGGTGGGGTTAGGAAACGGGAGAGGAGAGGGAGAGTGAGGAGTAAAGCCCCCATGCCCTCTCTCCAGGCTTTTGGCACCATTGATGACAGTGGCCCCGCCCCTAGTTCTTTTCTCCCAGGCCTTAACTCCCCACAAGGGCTGGGGTGTCTACCAGCTAACACCCCACAAGCACAGCGTCCTTGCAACATTTTCCCTCAGATCTCTCCTCAGCCTTGGGGTGCTGTGGGCGGGATCAAGAGCAGGCAACCGAAGCCCAGAGGCCCAAGTGGTTGCAGATGTGGCCCTCTTGGAAAGTGGCCAGCCTAGGCTTCGTCACCACATCACCACATTGGCCCAGTGGGACTCCTGGTCAGGAGCTGGGAGAGAGGGAGGGCCTGGCTAGGGAGCATCCCATGCTGTGCCAGCCCCAGCCTACCGCTCACCTGGAGGAAGATAGCTGAGTCCTTCTGGTATATCCTCACCAGCTGCATGTTGGCCACTGTGTCAATACAGCCCATGGCCAGTCCCGCCAGTGCCATGACCAAGGCCAGCACCTTCACATCTCGGCAGAAGGGGATGACAGCAAACACCAGGGAGATGGCCAGCGTGGAGGTGAAGAGGGCCCATAACGACTGGGCCAGGCTGGAGTGGGAGGGTGATGTCAGCAGAGGGGCCTGGAGCCTTCCAGTAGGACACCCTTTTGTGTCCTTCCCTGGCCAGACACTTCCTCACCCGCTGGGGGGAAGGGAAGGGAGCTGAAGGAGCTGGTGGCTCTCGTTAACTGTGGATTGTGGGCAAGTTGCCAAATATGGCTGTGTCCTCTGAGAACAGCCCCCACTGTGAGACCGTGGAGCCAGGCACAATGACACAGGCCTGTGACCCCAGAACTCCAGGAGGCTGAGGCAGGAGGACTGCAGGTTCTTATCCAGTCGGGGCACCTAGATGACCTAGTAAGACCCTAGCTCAAAATTGTAAGGGAGATTTATTATTTTGTTTTTGGTGTCAAGGAACAAACTTAAGGCTTCCAGCTTGCTAGACAAGCATTCTACCACTGAGCCAAATCCCCAGCCCCCCTAACTCAAAATTTTAAAAGTAAAAGAGAGCTTGGGATACAGGTCAGGGTGAAGGCCCTGGGTTCCACCCCCAGTACTGCAAAAAAACAAACCAAAATAAATAAATAAAGAACACAGATGCTGTGAAATCGGGCAATTTACAACCCTTAGCCACTATTATTTTAGTCCGTGTTCTACTGCTTAACACATTCCTGCTGAGTGGAACCACCCACTAGGATTGTCCTATGCTCCCCGAGATGAACAGTCATACATATGGCACTGGTGGTTCAGAGGAGCCTGGAAGTACGACAGTTACACCTTAAACTCTTTCCACATAAACAGCTTTAAGCATAAACATTCCCTTGTCACCTCAGGAAGCTGCCTGGGGCATCTCTAAGACACTGTCACCACCTCCAAGGGCAGTGGGACCTCCAGTGGAAGCTGAACCCAACATCCCCAAACTGAGTCCTCTTGCCCGAGGGTGAGGCTGCCACAGTGTGCCTCCCACCCAGGAAAGGGCAAGAGGCCTGAGCCGCCAGCACCCAAACCCAAAGCCTGGCACGGGGGCAATGTGGTGACACCCTTAGCGGGCCGAGGACCTGGTTTCCCTGTGAGGGGAACAGAAGGGGTGACTGAGGCTCATTAAGGACATTTGGGAATCTTCTGCCCCATTACCAGACCCTCAGTCTGAGGGAGGACCTGGGTTCTACTCCTCACCCTGCAAATTTAAAAAAGAAGAAGAGAAGACGATGACTTGTATTTTCTGGGACCAGTCTGAAAGGCTTATGTTGGGATAGAGTGGGGTCGGAAGGAACCACGGCTCTGGAGGAACTTTCTCAGATTATGAAAAGCGGGTGAGGTGGGTGGCACTGGAAGACCTCTGAGAGCTTCCAGCACACTGTAGAGGAGGTGCAAGCCCCTGAGACCCTGCAGACTGTCTGTTCTAGACTGCTATGGCTCCCTCTGCCATCCATCTCATCTGCCCCACATCTGATTAAATCCTTTATCAGAGAGCTCTGCTGATAGCAGCAGTTCGTCATTTTCTCTTTTCTTGATTCCAGGCTGATCTGTTGGGGGAGATTACTGTTCATGACCTCAGCCTGTTCCCAGCTCAGATGGGGAGGAGGGGCTGCACAGAGACCTGGGTTAGAAGGAAATGGAGAGGAGGACTGTGATGTGGGGAGGCCTGTTCAGGTCCCTCGGGCTCGGGCTTGTCTGGCTCTCCCTGGTGGCCCTGCTCTGAGCTCTGCAGCACAACCCCCAGGCCACACTGCCCCTCCCCCTAAGGCTCACTTGCCTGCTGCCCTGAGGCAGCCACATCTCCTTCACCTCCTCCTCTGTGTCAGAACAGAAGTGATGGCAGCCTCTCTAGACAGTTCCCTCCTTGCTCTTTCCCGGCACAAAGTGGTCCAACTTCAGAGACAGTACCCCTAACTATCTCCCTCCCCGCTGACCCTGGGAAACAGGGATCTGACATTTCTACCCTCTCTGCACTTTGAAGTAAGGCAGACATGCCCCAAGTCAAGTGCAAACACTCTGGAGGAATGAACACACACTCATCATGGCCCTAGAAAACTTGGGCAAGGGGTGGTAGCATAAGTCAGTAGTAGAGCTCTTACTGAGCATGTGTGAGCCCTTGGTTCCATTCCTAGTACCCCAAAGAACAAAAAAGTCTGGGGGGAAAGCGGACCAAAATCAGCCGTGAGTCATGTGGCAAAAGACCTTGGATCAGTAAACTAAGACGGGAAGGAATTGTGGGGACCTGAGGGGGAGGGAATGATGGATAAGGACGAGCATCTCGGTTTACAGGAGGAAACACTATCATGTATAATGTCCTGGGCATTTGTCACACATGACAAGGTTGTGCAGTAGACTCCGTGCCCATTTTACTCACGAGTAAACTCTACCTAAGAAGGGCTAAGAAAGTAGCTGGCAGGGTCTGGATCCTACCCTGGTCTTTTGGCTATACTGGTGGGTATGCTGGCAGAGCTGCAGCCAGCTTGCACAGAGCCCCGGGTGGCAGGACCGAGGCGCTGGAGAGCTGCTGTCATCTCTAGAACCTGCACCTGCTGGTGACCACAGGTCTGGATGTCTGAGGCTCTAACGCTGGCTCATTGCCGGCTTCCTCATTGGCACCATGTATGGTCTGAGGTGCCCAATCCATGCTTCTGGGTAGTGCTGGTGACGTGGACTGGGCTGGAGGAGGCCCACATGGGGTGGCCCAGGCAAAGAGACAGGAGCCCGGAAGGAGGCTGACGTGGGAGTCCCACTAGATTATCTGATGGGAGTGGCCCTGTCAAGGAAGGGAAAATTCAGGCAGCCTTCCAAGAAGGTGCAGGGTGGAATCAAAGGAGACTTGGGGGCTGGAAAGGGGCCCAGGTGCTCGCCACAGGCTGCCCTGCCCCAGCCTCTTCTCATCTGGACCCTTGCACCTTGTTATTCTTGAGAAGAACAGCAGATGCCCCCAAGGGACTTTTTTGGGTCCCTGGCCCTTGACAGGAGGCAAGTGTAAAGGAATCCTCTCCCTGTGCCTGCTATCAGGCCACTCTGTCGGTTGTGACTTGGGACCGATGCTGCAGCAGCCAGTGGCAGGAGGGCTGCACTCATCCTGGGCCGGGGCTCTTGGGAGCCAGGGCTGTGGAGCCTTGTCCTCAGCAAATGGGGACCATTTATAGCCGGAAATCTTTTTCTCTGGATTCCAGGCTGCCCACACTTTGCAGTTGCTTCAGCAGGGTGGTGCCTGAGCATTCCAAAAATCATCCTGAACAAATTTCTTTAGAATGAGAAGTGGTTGCCAAGAAAGAAAGAAGTTCCAGATATATCGCTGAGCCTGAGTGGAATCCAGTGATTGCCTGTGTTAAATGGCTTGGTCAATGGTTTCTTCCAGGAACGTGGGTAATTGGAAATTATGGAAATAATACTATCGGGAGTGTGGGCATCGAGGAGGTAATGGGATTTGGGACCGGAAGATTGGCTTGTAGCCCATCTGCCACTTCCTGTGGTGTGGCCCAGGGCAAGCTGCTTACACTCAGCCCCTCTGAGCCTCACTGTCTGCTGTCATAAAATGGGGATGGCAAGCTCTGCCTCCCCAAGTTGCTCAGCAGCTCCCCACCCCCATGCTTAGCCCTCTCTGCGGGCCCTGGGCTCCCCCAAAAGAACAATGCTGGGCTCAGAACACCATACTCAACAGAAAGAACGCAGGAGTTAGTGCCAGGGCTCCTGGGTGCCCTGCCCCCTGGGCCTACTCCAATCCTTAACTCTACACCCTCTGCAAAGACCCTGAAAGGCTGGTCCATGAACTAGGAGGGGCACCCGCCACTGCCCACCCCGGGTTAACTTGGGACTCTTAGAACAGTCTCACTCCCCCATGGCCTGGAGAAGACCAGAAAACACCACAGACAGTCTAAGAAATGTGAGTCAGGGTACCCGGAGATGACTGAGTTACCTATTAACGGCCCCACACAGGTGCAGGGGAGCAGGTGCAATTGGGGAGCAGAAAGGCGGGAACCAGGTCCTCCTTCCCCCACTCTGGCTGTGACTCTGCTGGAGTCACCTGCCCACCACATTTGCTGTGTGCCCTTGACATATGGCTGACCCCTCTCAGCCTTGGTGCTCTGCCCTGCCCAGACAACATGTGACCGCCTTGACCTGGCCCTGCCTTGAGCACCTGCTCTCCTGGGCTGCATGGTGCCAAATGGAGCAAGAGCCCGAGCAGCCAGATGCTCCCTGCCTGCTCCTGCCCTCCACCCCAGGGTAGGGAAGAGGCTGATCCATGCCACCCTGGGTGGGGCCAGCGCTGGGACACAGACGCTTTTGCTCAGGAACTCTATGCAGCATGGATACCAAGGACATTTTTCCCTCCTTCCCTGCCCAGCTGTACAGCCTCCTTGAAGGATCAGAGAAGAGAGGAAACAGGGCTTCGGGGAAACGGCAGGTATAGGTGGCCGCAACTGCTACCTACCCCAGAAGGGGTGAGACAACACGGGGTTCTAGGACAAACCACCATGAGACAGGGGACCCTGGGGGCAAGGACAGGTTAGCCTAAAGGGGAAGAGGCAGGGCTGAGGGAGAGAAGGCCACCCGGGCACCCTCAGCCTGAACACTGAGGCCTCTGCCTGCAAGGCCCACCTGTGTCAAGGCTAGGTACATCCAGACTGGCCAGTCTGTGGGGAGATCCCAATCTGTGGAGGACGACCCTTTATACTCAGGCTGTGCACAAAGATGTCCCAGGACCCACTGAGGTGCCAGGCACACCAGAGGCCACCTCAGGCCTTCTGACCAGATGCCTTTCCCCCAGTTCTCGGCATGCTTGGCTCCCTCCTGCCACCCAGCAGCCAGCTCTAATGTCACCTCTGAGGACTTCCCTGTGCACCACCCTGTGCTAGGGGCCTGTTGTTGTCATTCCTGCCCCACTTGGATTCCTTCATCTTGCAGCCTAAAGTCACCCTTCAAACGGGAAGCTGTGCGAGGTCAGGCTTGGCTGGCATAGCCACCCTCACAGAGGGTCTCGTCCAGGAGATACCTGCGGAATGAGGAGTTTTAGGATTTTTGGTGTTGGTTTTTTGTTTTGTTTTGAGACAGGATCTCTACTACTCACTGTGCAGTCCAAGCTGCCCTCATACTCAGAGTGACCCTCCTGCCTCAGTCTCCTGAGTGCTGGAGTTACAGCCAAAATGCCCAGTGAGTTTTAAGGTCTTTTTAAATGGTAAACATTGATATATAACTTACAGATCCTAAAACTGAAATGTATAATTCAAGTCTTTTTTTTTTTTTTCTGAATTGTGAAATCAGAAAAAATCTAATGTCAGAGAACTTCTGTCCCCTCAGGAAAGCAAGCCTGTGTCCATTAGCAGTCACTCCAGGCCCGGGAAGATCCTAACGGACTTCCTGTAAGCTACACTTGCCCTTATGTGGATGGTCCAGAGATGAAATCCTGCACTCTGGGGTCTTTTGTGACTGGCTTGCTTTCGCTCAGCATGCTAGCAGAACACTGTGCTATGTGGATGTGCCACGTTTTATCATTTCTTTACTTATAAAAGTATTTTTATTAGTGCTTATTAATTTTTTTTGTCTTTCTGACACAGGGTTTTACTATGTAGTTCAGGTTGGTTGTGAACTCACTTTGTAGCTCAGGCTGGCCTTGAACTCACAGCAATCCTCCTGCCCTAACCTCCCGAGGGCTGGGATTATAGGCATGCACCACCATACCCAGCAGTGCTTATTAATTTGATCTGAACCAGCTAAAACAAAATGAAACAAGCTAATACTAGGCCTTAGTGTGGCATTGTCACGCACGCATGTAAGATGCTTTGCTTCTGTCCATCTCCCCACAGCTCTTCTCATGCCCTGTTCCCTTCCTCTTCAAGAGCAATCTCTGCTCTGCTTCACTACTATCTTTTCTCTTTTTTTAAATTCCACATCTTCAAGAAAACATGTGATTCTTGTTTTTCTCAGTTGGACTTATTTCACTTAGCATGATGGTCTGTCTCACCCATTTTTTTTTTTTTTTTTGGCAAATGACATGATTTTACCTTTCATTCTTTCTTTCTTTTCTTTCTTTCTTTCTTTCTTTCTTTCTTTCTTTCTTTCTTTCTTT
>NDGN011533311.1:5926-21016 GCA_002564285.1 Tympanoctomys barrerae
ATCCCCCAGCACCACATGCCAGCCAGCCCCGTCCCCTGGTGGGCTGAGCTGGCCACACATACAAATAAATAAAGTATAAGACTCCAGCTTTGTAAAAAATAAAAAATAAATTTAAAAACCACCTGATTAGGGGATCCATAAGGAGAGAGACAGGTGAGAGAGAGAGACAGCAGCTATCAGCTGGAGTCCTCAGTCAGCCAGGAGACCGGCACGCATCGTACGCACGCTTCAGCTTCAGGAAATGCCACTCAAGTGGAAATGGGACACCATGCAGGTGTCATCAGGGAAGGAAAGATTTCTTGTATTAAGTCACTGCATAGTTTAATAGAAGGCATGAAAATACATTTTGAAAATGTACACTATTGTTAACCCATCTAACATGGAGGAGACATAGTGATATCTGTGATCAAAGCACCCTCAATACCACAAAGAAACTTAACCTGCGACAGAGGCTATCATGATGAGGAAACGCTAGGTCGTGACTAAAACGCTGACCAAGTTCCAAGGACGGCACCTTCCTGCTCACAGAGCTGTTCCAGGCGTGTGATTTGCACTCGGCCCTCACAGCAACCAACGAGACATGGTTCCTAATATTACCCTGCCTACCCTTATTTCTGAAACAGCCAAACAGACTGAAAAGAAAGTTACAAAGCTTGTTTAAGTGTCACAGCTAAAGTGCAGCAGATCTGTAGACTATGAATTGGGAGGTCTTCCTACATGGCAACGAGGAAAAAGTTTGAGAGTTCGAAAAAGTTTTAAATATGCAGACATTTATAAAACCAAATTACCTGCTCGGATTGTTCCTGCACTCTCTCGAGCTCTTCTATTCTCTGTCTCTCCTTTGCTTCCATATCCAACTCCAGCTGCAGTGCCAGCTGCTCCTGAATATTTAGAGATATATATGCCCTATTACACACAGTAATTGGGAGGAATTAATGCTGCTGTTTCTAAATGCCCCATGACCATTTGCTTATACTCACCTAAATTGCAGACACTTAAAGAAATAAATGATCACTGCTGTATAACACTCTACAAATATTTCTTGAAGTATAAAATAAAAAAGAAACATCCTTAATTGCTAATTGTAGTACAAAATCAAGTCATTCTCTCTAAAAGAGAGTGTGGTATTTTCAGGTAAAACGTCTTTAAGCATGATGGATCTAAATAATAAACCAATCCGTGGATGCAAAACAGTGGGTGAGAAAAACTTTGAGACTCCTCTCTGAACCCAGGCGTAGACGGCAATACACTTGGTCCCAACTCCACACAGCTGTCACATTAGGTAGGGTCAGTCACACCTCCTGTGGGCTAGATCTGCTTCCTGCTTTTGTTCAGCTGGTGAGTTAAGAATGGTTTTCACATTTTTAAACATGTAGACATTTATAAAGAAAATCAAAAGGATAATATTTTGTGGTGGGTTAAATGGTATGAAATTCACAGTTCAGCATCTGTCAATAAAGTTTTATTGGAACAGAGCCATGTTCATTTACTTAAATGATTTGCACCAGGTTTGCCTGGGACAACAGTGCAGCAGCTGCAACAGGCTGTAGGTGGTGCTGTCCTCCCATGAGAGGGCTGCTGCTCAGCACCCTGCAAATCACTGGGACAATATTTGTGACTCAACAGCCTTGGTGGTATCACCGTGTCACCATACTGTGACTTTTTGAGAACTCACATACTGTACTTCATGTCAAAGAAAACGAGAAAAGAATGAACAAGTGTTGCCCTTTTAAGGCATAATTGAATAAATATATTTTTATTATTAAATAACATGGCAAAATATAGTTTATAGTACATAATGCCTCTCTGCTAAAAAAAAAAATACAATAACAATCAACATTACCAGACTAAGCACTTCTCTATTTTATTTTATTTCTAAGCACTTCTCTCATTGCTATCAACTCACCCAAATGCAAAGGTCAGAAAAATTAGAAAATGTAAAACAGAATTATCTCATCACAGCAAAAGTTCTCCACAAAAATTAAAAATGAAACTAAGACTGCAACAACTGTAAGTCTTGAGGTAGTTCATTTTTCACCTAAGGAATGACATTTGCTACTGGAGAGTCTGATTAAAATATGATTTTAGTGGCCAAAGACACAAGTCTAGAAATAAAAATAATTTTTGTTGTATTAGAAATCTTTTGGTGAGAACAGGTGGATAAAGAGTAGACACTGGTGGCAATATCCACCGTCCATTTTGAACAAGACAAATGGCTCTGAATGCTTTTCCTTGGCTGCTGGACCCAGCGCTGCATGGTGGTTTACTTAAACAGTGAACCCTGAGTTAGGAGTGACAGAAATGGGGGCAGCCAGCCTCAGCCTCCAGCTCGCAGACCAGGGCACTGAGAGATTGTTTTTCCTATACCCCAGACTCACTCTCTCCTAAGCCCTTCCTTTTCTTCTGATGTCTTTATCTCTTTCTTGTCTCTTTTTCTGCCAATGCACTTCCTTAACTGGCCATAAAATCTTCTGTGGGACAGTATTCTATCTTCCATCTCTCAATACAGTGCTTTCAAGGCAATGTACAAATTAATTGCACTGGTCAACAGGATAAGGCTAGAGAAATGCTATGTCCAGCTTTCATTTCTAGTGTTGAAAAATTTTATCTAAGTAAAATAAGGCTATAGAGTAAAGTGAGTTAAGTGTCTTCCTACTGGGATATAATTGCTCAAGAGAAAGATAGTTGCTGAGAATTCTCTTTTTTCTGATAGACAGAGGACAGGTTTAAGCTGGAAGAGTGTGAAGAGGCAGGGCAGATCTTCACTTGAGGTTGTAGCAGGAGGCACCTTGCCTGTCTAGCTGACAGCCTGACACCTGACTTCCCTGGAGAATGAGCCAAATCATGATCTGATGGTAAAGACTAAATAGCAGCCAAGTGTTCAACAGTCCTATCCACCTAGACACCTGAGTACCTAGAATTTTCCATCTCAGTCTCAAGGGTAGGATGTTAGTCAAAGACACTATGTTCTAGGTCTATATTTTTCTTTTGCTCCATACCTCCACTTAGTAGGCTTCTTTCCTTTTTTCAATGTGTAGACTTGAGTGAAGACACAGTGCTACCATGCAACAATAACAATGACCTCTATTTTAGTCAGAAACTCTCTATAAATTAAGTTACTCAGTCTCTGTAACTTAATTAAGGTACAGTCCCTTAGCCAGTATAAATGGCAGGACCTATCCCTCCAGTCCTTCCCCTACCAACATCAGCTCCCCAGTCCTCCTACCAGCCCTACTTTGGTCAAAGGATCTGGTCTGTCTCATCCACTTCTCTCTCAGATACCTATGTCTATGTAGGGGGGAAAAAACACATAGTCACACAACCAAACCAGACAAGCCATTATGAGTGCTGGATCTCAAGGTGCTACTAAGCACAAGTAGAGCATCCCTTATCCAAAATGCTTGGGACCAGAAGTACCTTAGATTTTGGAACTGTGGGGAGAGAACATATTTGCTCATAGATGATGAGGTTTCCCAGGGATGGGACTCAGTCTAAACATGAAATTCAGCACAAAAATAAAACTTAGTGCATTTCACCTATTCTTTATACACTTAGCCAGAAGGCAATTTATACATAATTTGTAATGATTATGTATATGAACTAAAGTTTAATTGTAGTATGGAATTTTCTTCCTGATTCATGCTGACACCTAAGATTTTCAAGCATTTGGGATTTAAGGTCATTTCAAGTTACAGATGTTCAATCTAAAATGCTTTGCTCAACTCTTCCTTCCATGCCCTAATGCCATCATGGACAATCTTCAGCACTTTCCTCATCCCTCCTACCTCACCCCTCAATCTTGTGGATATCAGGGTCCATGGTTCCTAAAGAAGATGGCAATGAATCTGTACCATGAAACCTACACATTCACAGGTACTTAAGCCAACCTCTCTTCTGTCCCTTTACAACCAACCAAAGGCCCTGCCCCCTCCCATGTGCCTAACCTATGTCCAGACCTCATTTCCTCTGTGAAGAGCTGATTCTACGAAGCATCTTCATTCATTCCTAATGTCACCAACTCTGGAACTCCATCCGAAGGAGACAAGGTTTTGACCCACTGATTTCAGTAGAGCCCTACCTGAATATTAACATGCTCCTTCTAAGCCATGCAATCCTTATTACCCAGCACATCTCAACAGTCTACCTCTTCTAAGAAACAGAAATGTCTTCTTTTCCACTCAAAGTCTTCTGCCTGCTCCCTCACCATCCCTCCACTGCCCCCAACACACACCTGTACACTTGCCACTGCTCCTGCCAAGATGACCAGCAGCTTTCCATGAGGTCTTTTCAGTGCAGCTCCAGATGAGGCTGAGTGCTCAGCCCCACCAACACCCTCTCCCCTGGGCTTCTGTCACAGGGCACCTGGGTTTTCTCTTAATCCATCACAGCTGCTGCTGCATGTGCAGATGAAGGTGAGCAAAGGACAGAGCCATAATTACATGACCAGAGCTTGGGAGTTTTCAGCACCTGGGCTGCATGCATTGAGGCTGGCACAGCTAATTCCAGAGTCCCTTGAGCCCCTCCCTTCCATGCCTCACCTGCTGAAACAAGAGCTCTTCCGCTCTGAGCCTCTCCAGCAATTCCTGCTCTGCCTTCGCCACTGCCCGTTCATGCTGCAGCTGAGCCATTTCCTTCTGTCTCTATCGTTGTTTAAAAACAATAGTACATGACCTATCAGAGACTGAACCATCCAAGAAAGCAACCTTCAAAGCATCTTAATCACTAGCAACACAAAAAGCAAATTATATAACTTATGCAAATTAGTCTACCCATTTAAAATTACACAATCCTTTGGGGGAGATATGTGTTTTACATTGACAAAAAGCATAAAATTTAAAAGTTTACTTTGAACCAAGAATATAGCTCAGTGACACAGCACCTGCCTGGCAAGTGCAAGGTCCTGAGTTTAATTTCTAGTACAAAAAAAGGATACTTTGAGAATGACTAACAAGCATGTGAAAAGAAACACTACAAATGTGTAGGAAAAAGACTACACACAGAAGAAAATTCCTAGATATATAAATAGAAGTCATTTTTTTACATTTGTAATTCTATGTTATCTTAAGTTTTTGTACAATAAACATTTTTCTCATAGAAAGAATATAAAACCTTTAAAAACAAGGCAAATGTGTTAAACCTTTGTTTTCTTCTGGCTGCCTAAAAGGAAGTCATACTTACCAGCTGTTCCATAGTCGCGTTTTCCTTATACTTGTAAATCCACAGAGCTAAATATTCTATTGGATCCACAGGGTGAACTCTTGCCACTTCTGCAAGACCCTGAATTAGACACGTCCCAAGGTGCTTTTGAACATAGGCCGATTCCATTTCTAACTTCTAAATACAACCCTTTTAAAAAAACAACCATCTTGCATTAGTTCAGGAAGTCTGTAATTAAGGCACAGTATGAGCAATGTCCACTGAGGCCAACAGAGTAGCACCGTTCATGGCACAAGGAATCCCGCCCAGGAAACCTCAGTTTCCAAAAGGCTTCTCAGAAGAGATTACAACTAAAATAGTTTCAAAATCCAGAGGGACCCTCAAGGTCCAGTCCAAGAGAGAAAGGGGTACTAGATGACCACAATAGGACTGTGTCAAGCAACACGCATGTCATTTCACCCTCACAGCACACCTGAAGAAACAGGTGTCATGGTCCCCACCGTGCCCACAAGCAAAGTCAGGCAAAGAGCCTGATTTCTGAAGGAACAGGCCAGGTCACACAGCTGGTGGGTGAAGCAGATACGGTTTGGATGCATGTCATGATTCCAGAGCCCTGGCCTACTCACTCTACTGAGATCTTCCTCTTATACATATAAGCCACGTTCACAAACCATCTCTGCAGCCCAGCTCTTTGTATGAGTCCATGCATTTCCAAGGTCAAAGAATAAAACTTCAGCTACTACATACAACCTAGGAGGCTGCTCAAGATCCAGCTCCTAGCTTTTGGAGTCACCTGCAGCCATTTCCCCTGTCCCTAGTACACTGGGATATCCCCATCCCATGGAATAGCCCACCATTCTGCTGATCCACCTTGCACTGGGCCAACTCTCATTCTCACATATCGTGAGATCCCACCTTCATTCTCCTCTTGGGAAGCTCTCCTCACCTGCAACACATAGCTTCTCCTTGCCTGAGTTTCTCCAAGCACCTCAGGGCAGTGTAACACCTCACACAGCTCAGATCCTGCTGGCTGAGAACTCTGTGTGTGTGTGTGTGTGTGTGTGTGTGTGTGTGTGTGTGTATGTGCACATATGCACATCCACACCTGCTCTCCATTAAAGATATGATCTCCTCTATGTTCTTGAGGTGTGTTTTAATCACGGGTGAAACAGTTATCTGTCCATGGGGCCAAATGAGTGAGTTTCTACACTTTCTCAGTTAATATCCTTGTCTTTTGCAGTTACAAACAATAACCTTAGGCCAAATTTTTTTTGAAAACATGTGACAACTTTATCTTGTGTTCTTTGAAAAAAGTTAATCACTTTCAAATTAGCCTTAATATGTTATGAAATCCAGACTCTTCTGAGCTTCTTACACAATACTTCAATTACTCAACAGGCATACACTAAGTACCTATGTCAGGTGCTACAATAGATAGATACTAGGAATACAAAACTCTTACTGACTGAATACTTATGTAACCCCCATTCACAGGTTAAATCCTAACTCCCATTGTGATGGCATTAGGTAGGGCCTTTGGGGGATAATTAGGTCATGAGGGTGAAGCCCACATGAATGGGATTAGTGTCCTTGTAAAAAGCGAAGAAGAGGTTGGTCCTATTTTCCTCCACATAAGCCATGTGAAAACTAAGAAGTGGACTCTTAAGAGACACCACACACGCCAATACCTCAGCCTGTCCAGCCCCAAAACCGTGGGAAGTAAATCCGTGTTAAGCTCACACAGTCTTTAGTAACTTGTAATAGTAACCTGAACTCAAATAAAAGTAGACAATTTCTACCTTCATAGAGCTTCCAGTGAAAAGAGAAGACAGATATTATTCACATATTCAAATTAATAAATATAAAATTAAAATTGAAATAAGTGATATAGGGAGCAGACAGTGGCAAGATCTAACCAGGTCAGGGGATACCTTCCTTATCCACAGGTAAAGGAACAAAATTCAGAAGACAGAAAGAAGGAAGAGCTTCAGCAGCTACCAGGGATAGAATGCCAGGGTCTGGAAAAGTCCCAACACAAATGTACCCAGCACTTAGCTTAGAATTTCATAAACACCAACATACTATGGTTCATCCCTAGGCTCTCATGATGCCCTTGCCAATGTGATGGTGAGAGAACAGCAATGTGGGACAACCTCTTTATAAGGGGATTTGGCAAAATCTAGAAAGTTCCATACCTATTATATACCCTTTGATCTACAAATCTGATTTTTTGAACCCTCTCTCAAAAATACACTTGCAATCCTATGAAATGGTACATAGATGTGGTAATCTGCATGACTATTTACCACAGTCAAATGGGGGTAGCAGCTGGAGTTTCATGAAGAAAGGATTAGTAAGATACACCACCCAGACTCCAGAGCAGAGAGAAAGGGAATCCAGATGCTCTCTAAAGACGATAGTGGTCCCTAGCACACAGAGTGAAGGTAGAAAAGCACAATGTGGAACTCATCTATGTCATCATCCTTATCGTGTCAACAGGGGGAAAATGAAAGCATATGTATATGTATATAAACTATCCTAAAGACTCTACAATCTGAGTACAAACCAGCACAAATGAACTTCCTGTCAAGTTGGCATAGGTACCCCAACCACACAAAGAAAAGCATTCCTGCCCCAGGCTTTATAATTGTTTTGCCTGAGACATCAAAGATAAAGGGGGAAAGATTGACTCAGCTCAGTTTGAAAGGTTTCAGTCCACCATTGGCTGGCTCCAAGGCAGGAAGGAATGACAGTCAGCCACTGCAAAGGAGAAACAGTTCATGGTGGGCAAAAGACAGTAAAAGTAAAAAGGGACTTAGCAACTCTTTCCTTTCCTTATATGTTGTACTTGGTACCTACCCTTAGGGCAAGTAGCACTCACACCCTTAATCCTAGTACCCTTGATCCTAGCATCGCGCCATGAATCAATTGCAACATTGCACACTAGATCCAGCCACCCTTGAAAAAGCCCTGCTTGTAACAGCATGAGGATTCAGGAGGACATCTAGACACAAACCATAACATCCCAACCCAGGCCCTGCTAAGACTCATGTATATTCCTTTACTGAAAAGAAATTCAGTCCATCTCCATGAATTGCCAAATTCCTAACAGTTTCAGCATTGCTGAAAAGCCCAATTCAAAGTTTCCTTGGACATTTAAGGCAAATTCTTATCTGCAAGCTCTATACAAATGAAAAAAAGTTAAGCACGTGCAACATTCAGTGGAAGAAGACAGACATTTCCACTCCCAAAGTTACAAATGGGCATAGCAAAGAATGGGAACAAAGGCAGCCCAAAATCAGCAGGGAAAATATTAAATCCCACAGCTCCACTTCCAGCATGCCCATCAATGTGTGGCAAGTTGTGAACTCCAAAGGGTTCGGATGGCTCCGCCCCTGTGCCACTTCTACTGGTTGTAGCTACTATGGCCTCCATCTTTGGCTGGCTTTGCTTACTCCTTGCAGCTTTCCTTGTGTGATCCACATTCCTGGCTTCTCCAACCTTCTACGGTCTTGCTTGCACTTTTAACTTCATCCTCACAGCTTTACACAGGGGTACACTACCTGGCCTCCACGGCCTTCTTCTGAAATCTGGGCAAAAGCCTTTCTGACCTTACAACTCTTACATTCTTCAGGTGCCTAAAACCAGCACTACATAGATGATATCCAAGGTCTGCTGCTTGCTGGAGCAGTAGCCAGGCTTCCTTTTCTCTTGGATATAGGGGTCTAGTGCCTATAATCAAGTCCCTAGGAACAACTACCCTAGACTGCTATCATTCAGAATATGGTGCTCTGGACTCTCTTCTCAAAGCAGTCTTTCACTTTTACAATTTTGAGACTACAAAAGGTAGATTTCTGCTGCTTCTTGGGATGCCATCAGGCCATCTTTTCTATTCTCCTATTCCCCCTTCACAAGCAAGATCTCTCTGAGTTTTAAATCATTCCACTGGGCTCTTTTTCTTGATTCACAACATAAATTTGGCTAAAAATCCCCAACAGTAGCCATGCCATCACCTCAACATTAAGCTGCCTTAAATTTTTTTCTGCCAGCTTAAATAAGCCACCACCCTTCATCTCAGTCTCAGCCAGTCTCTGAACATGAGCAAAATGCAGACAAACTTTTTGCCAAGTAATAACACACATGATCTGCACTCAAACAGCCAAAGCAGTTCTTCTTCCCAGCAGAAACTTTCTGAGCCTGATCTTTACTGAAAGGATTTCTACCAACCTGCTGGATTTCTGAGCTCTGATCAAAATCACCCAACAACTACAGCCTCAAGTGTTCCAGCTCTACTTTTTCTGTCAGCATGTCCAAAGATTTGTTAACTTTCCCCTGCCTACAAGCTACCTCCAAAGTCTCCTAAACCACCTGGTCAGGTACAGTCACAGAAATGACCTCACTTCTCTGGTAACAAATTCTATCTTAGTTACTTTTCTCATTGCTGAGACAAAATATCTGCTGCCCCAAGTTAAAGGAGGAAAGGTTTATTTAGCTCACAGTTTGTAGAGGCTTCAGTCCATATCAGCTGGCTCCAAGGCAGAGTGGCATCCCAGAGGAGAAACAGTTCATGATGGGTGAAAGATAGCAAATCAATAAAGGATGACCAGGGCTCTTTCTGTCCCTTATATCTCATCCAGGCTACCAGCCCCTTTAGGGCAGATAGCACTCACAGCCTTAATCCTACCACCATTAATCCTAGTATTGCACCATGGATCAGTCACACTCTAGATCCAGCCACCTCTAAAAAAAAGCCCCACCTATAACCACATGAGGCTTTGGAGGGACTTCTAGACTTAAGCCATCACAGTCTGGGGTTATCAGTGGGACCTGGGTGAGGCTCCTCAGCATCTCCTGTCCAGGAAACACTGACAATACATACCCCTCCTATTGTGGTGTTGACAGTGGTGTTCTACTAGAGAACTCAAGACCTTCACACAAAACTACATTCCTAGACCTTAAGACAGAGTCTCATTAAATTTCTATGTTGCCCAGGCCATGCTCAAAGTTATGATCCTCTTGCTTCAGCCTCCCAGAGTGCTAAGATTACAGACAACTACTATATTCAATGTATAGGAGCAATCACCTTCGCTCTCCAAAGCAGAGCTCCAGCCCACAGTCCCAGCTGCCTTGGCCTAAGAGAGCTTCCACAAGGGAACCTGTGCAGAGTTGCCAGATTTAGTAAATAAAATACAGCATGACCAGTTAAATTTACATTTCAGAGAAACAATGAATGACTTTGTCTCTTTTTTCATACTAAATTTACATTTCAGAGAAACAATGAATGATTTTGTCTCTTTTTTCATACTAAAGTGTAATCCCTTTATCTGAAATGCAAAATCAGGTACACAGGTTTTGAGGCACTAGCCGTCAAACCCAGGGGTGCTCCAACCCTCAGCTATAACCCAAGCCCTGAAAGCCCAGGTGGCCTCAAATTACGGATCCCTAGTCTGGAACTCCTCAGTAGTGGGGATCACAGTGGTCTGCAGCAGTTGTGCACCCTCAGTTTAAAGATAGCCTGTCCGGACGTCATGGTCTCCAGGCTACCTGAGCCCCCAAGGGTGTTGAGGAAGGCCAGGTGCGGGGGTCGGCGCAGAGAGAAAGGTGGGCAATGGGCATGGAAGGGAAACAATCTTCTCTGCCTCCCGGTCAGAACCTACTCGGTTCTCAGGGTCCAGGTGAGCTGCGGGTGCCTGGGGGGCCAGCCTTGGGACTGGCTAAGCGTTGAGAAACGTCCGTCCCTTCGCGGGCTCCTGGGCGCATGCGCATGCGCAGCCCCTCCCCCAAGCTGCGTCCGGGTGCTAGGCAACGGAGGACGGGTCCGAGCTCTGCACAGATGCCCTGCACAGGTAAGCCGGACCTGAGCTGGTGGCGGGTGGGGAGGGTTCCAGGGAGCGGGTGGGAGCTGTGGCATAAAGGCCGGGAGGCGCGGGCTTGACCTGGAGCCAGGCGGGGACGGGCGGGAGTGCTGCACCCTGCCCCGCTGGAAGTGGCCATTGACTTCTGCCTGGTTCCCGGAGGCCACCTGGCTTCCCACCCTCCTCCTCGAACCCTGCGATTACTCGATTGCTGGGTAGCTCCGCGTGCAGGTCCAGCCCCCGTGATTCCCGCTGACAGGCAGTGCGGTACGCGCGGGGAGAAACCTCAGGAAACAAAGCGGAGTCCTGAGGCCCAGAGCGGCACCGCTGTGTTGCAGAAGTGGATTCCTCACCGATCAATAGGTGCAAGCTGAGCACCCTGCCGGGCACGGGGTGAACCTGAGGCCCCCGGGCTTAGCGCCCTGCCTGTCAAAGGAGGACCCGAGCGAGCAGCCCCTCCGGGAGCTTGGGAACACCCTCCCCGAGCCCCCTAGCGCCCTAAGGTTGAGGAGCACCGCCTGAGAGGAGCTTTCGCTTTGACCCCGCCTCTATAGCGGCAATGGAGCCCTCGTTTCTCCTTGGAATCTGATAGCTGTTGGACTTGTGACACTTAGAGAAGGTGTTTTCTGCTGGTGGGGCTGGCCACACCTAAACAGCTGAGCAGATACCCAGAGCAGATACCCTGGAAGTGGACACTGTGCAAGGATGCCTGTAGGTACTTAGAGGCCAAGTCGGTCTGTGCCTACTGGTCACCTGGGCGTTGTACTGAAATGCAGACTGTGAACCTTTAGATCTTGGGTGAGACCTAAGAATTTACCCTTCCGTGGGGTCAGATGGCAGGAAGCAAATCGAGTGTAGAAAACTGAAGATTAAACAAGCCATGACTGTAAGCCCAGCACTCTGGGAGGGTGAGGCAGAACGGATTCCCAGTCTGAGAGAGAGAGAGAGAGAGAGAGAGAGAGAGAGAGAGAGAGAGAGAGAGAGAGAGAGAAGTAAAAAGTACTAGAGATGCAACTCAGTGTGAAACTGTGGGCTCAACCACCAGTACAGAAGAGAAATAAATAAATGATTTTTTTTAATCCAAGTTATTGTAGGCCACAGGGTGAACTGGGCAGAGGTACTGCCCACCCAAATCTTCACCCTCCACCCATACCCCAATGTAGTATGTTAAACACTAATGCATTTTCTTAAGTTCCTGAGGTTGGATAAATCCAAAATGCATCTCATAGGGCTAATACCAAAGACAGGGCCAGGGCCCTCTACAAACCACTTCCTTGCCCTTGTCCGCTTCTAGAAGTGACCTGTGGGGTGTGGGCTTTGAGTCAAACACCTCTTCCCCTCTGACCTGTCACCTCTCTGTCTTTTCTGCTTTGCCTTTAGATGTCCCTCTTATAATGACCCTTCTGATTACATTATGGTGCTTGGATAACACATCTCAGCTCAGTGTCCTTAATTTAGTCACATCTTCATAGTCTTTCTGACTACATTTGGTAAAATATCAATGGTCTCAGATATGACATCTGGTGTCCAAATATGGACATCTTTTGAAGGCATTTCAGCCCTTGAGCAAGGACATTCTCTTACTTAGACTTCATTTATTTAAAATCAAGAAGTTTATCTTGATAAGCTCCATTGCACAAATTACAATTTGATTGAATCTATCTAATTTTATGAACAGTATTCTTTATACAATTCTTTTTTTCTCATTCAGATCAAATCTAGGATCTTGTATTAAATATATTTTTATGGCTGTGTCTTGGTTACCTTTCTTGTTGCTGAGAAAAATACCTGACACAAAGTTAAGGGAGGAAAGGCTTATTTAGCTCACAATTTATAGAGTTTCAGTCCTTAGTCGACTGGCTCCAGAGGCAGGGTGACATGGCAGAGGGGCATCACAGTTGAGGAACACTCCTGATATGGCAGACAGAAGGCAGAAAACTGGAGCAACAGTGACCAGCCTGCCTTTCCCTATCATACTACCCAGGCTACCAGCCTTTTGGGGGTAACAACCATACCTAGGGTAGGTCTTCCATACCCTTAATCCTAGCAATACATCCTAAATCCAGCGACCTCTGAGAAGCAGCCTTCATGACTGCATGAAGCTTGGGCTGTGGGCATAGGAGATCTGGATATAAGCCGTAGCAGACTGCATAGTCTCCTTTCATTTTTCTTGTTTTTTTTTTTTTTTTCATGATCTTGACAGTTGAAAAAGTGCAGATGAGTTGCAGACTTTCTCAGCGTGCTTTTTTTGATGTTTTAATTAGATCTAATTTTGCATTTGGATGGAAAGATGTTATGTTCCATAAGAAGGAAATTCCATCAGGAGGCATGTGATGTCACTTTGTTCTTTTATTGAGGCTGTCTAATTTGATCACTTGACTGAGGCTGTTTGCCTGATTTTGCCATGGTAAAATTTTTATGTTTTCCTACCTTTGTAACTAGGTAGAAACCAAGACTATATGAACTGTATCTTTTCTTTCATTTATCTACTTGTTTTCATACGCATTCATGGGTAAGTATTGTGTTCTATGAGTTCACATCATGAAAGTTGTCATGATCAAAGTAGAGTCACTCATGCCAAGTCCTAACAGTCAGTCCATCACTAAAGCCCTGTGGTTACGATGGAGGGGAATCTCTTCCATGTATGCCTGATAACAAGAACGATCACAAGATTCTATCGATCCTTTCACAAAGGCCTCCGTGAGCGTTACAGTTTAGGTCTAAAATGTCTTGCAGAAGTCTGGTGTTTGCAAGAGGACTGGATCGTGGTGTGCTGTATTAATCAGCAGTCATTCGTTGATGAGTTTCATCTGTTTATTATCTCTACCAATCATCTATTATGAGGCACATAGTCTAGTTTTTCTTCGTCTGATGAATTATTCCTCATATGTTCAAACCAAGGCTCAGAAACACTGAACAACTTGCTGAAGACCACACAGCCATAAGGATCAGCTTGCCAGGACTGGAACTTGGTTGATCTTGCAGTCTGTGTTCCTAGTACTCTGCATTACTGTCACTTCTAGCTTAGCAACCTTATTTGGGCTACATTACCTTGCTTTCTTGAAATCTGATTAATAGCAAATCTGGGGCCACCAACACATTCTAAGTAGCTTCTTGCTTTGGCATTAGAATAAAATATTGTGTGAGCAGTGGCTGCAGGGTGCAGCATTTTCCTTCTGTCTCTTCCCTAGAGTGATTCCATGGTTCCTGGTACAATCTTACCGATGTCATAGACTATCGTTTCCACCTTTGCAATAGCCCTTAGATGGATGTTTACAGCCACACCTGCTTAGGCATTTTCTGACTACTGAAGGTTGGAAATGTGTGGGTAAGATAAAAGCTTTAGCCACTGCAAACCCCCAGAGCACTGAGCTCCATCAGTCCTGATGACCCCTGAGATCTCATTGTCTGACCTAACTTAAGAGAATTAGAAAAAAGTCCATTTGAATATAAGTATGCTTGGAAAGTATGCATTGGTTGGTTCTTTTGACAAGGGTAGTGTTATGATGTGGAACTCAAAGCCCCCCAAAGGCCATGTGGAAAAGGTATGGTCACAGCCTGTAGCAGTGCTGGGAGGTGGTAAGAACTTTAAGTGGTGGTTCCAAGTGGAAGGACTTTAAGTCATTAGGGATGTGTTCTTGACAGGGATTGCAGGACCCTGACACATTCTTATTTCCCTTTGCTTCTTGGCTTCCATACAATAAGCAACTTTGTTCCACCACATGTAATAGCATCATGCTGGAGTCTTTGTCACAGACCCAAAGCAATGGAGGCAACCATAGACCAAAGCCTCTGAAGCCATGAATCAAAAACAAGTCTTTCCTCTTTTAAGATGATTTGTCACAGTGACTGAACAGTGGCTAATGACCAAAAATTGATGCCAGTGATTGATCAGTAAGAAGTAGTGTAACTTTTGTAATAATCCTTGACAATACAGTTAAGATGCCTGTAGAACTGATTTTCAGGAGGAATTTAGAAACATTTGGAGGGGTGAGGCCAAAAAAGCTTGGGATGCTGTGAGCAGAACTTGAAAAGCAATTCTGGTAAGGGCTCCAAATGCACATAGGAATGATAAAAG
>NDGN011533312.1:0-14118 GCA_002564285.1 Tympanoctomys barrerae
TGAACCAAGGGACTGCAGGTCTGATGGTCAGAGGGTTTGAGCTAGTGCCAGGCTTGGGGACAAATCTGGTGTGAAGGGCAGTGGCTGAGATAAGCAGTGACAGGGCACACACTGTGACACACTCAGACCCCCAAGTCTCACCTGGCCCTGTTAGGGGTTGTATCTAGGGACCCCAAGAGTTCCATGTATTCATGGGTGGGGCTTCCCTGGGGCAACAGGATGTAGGATGTGTGACACTGGAGTGAATGGTGTATAGGACAAAGTGCAGCATCCAGATGGTTCGGCACAGTTCCGGGTGTGGGTGACAGGAAGGCCCCCCCTGGTGTGGATAGCCCCACCACCACCACCACCATCCCGCAGGGAGCGTGCATGGGACAAGGGGAGAGGCCCGCTTGCTGCTTGCTGGCTTTCTGCCTGCCCTGCCATGAACTGTTCCCCATGCCCTGGGGCCAGCTGACAATGGGCTGAAACTTCTACAAACTATGAGATCAACTTTTCCTCCTTCAACTTTGGGTGTCAGGAATTTTGTCCCAGCAACAAAAAAGTGAGATACGCCTACTGGTGCGTACAGAATGATGCAGGGACATGGGCACTCTGGACACCAGAGACCACTGACGGGTGACGGGCGACAATCACAGACGTCACTGAGCCCCAGAGTCACAGAAGAGATGGAAACCTCACCACCTGTTGAGGGCCGCGTGGGAGAGGAACAACTCACTTCCGCAGAACGCCTTACAGGAGCATTTAGGATCCCAGAAAAATGAACAGGCAACAGAAAGCCCAGGCAGCCTCCAGCAGGAAACAGCAGGGGCCTGGGGCAGCGCCGGCTGGATCCATCTCCCAAGCCCCGGCCAGAGAATCACTCAGGACACGAGCTGTCCCATGAAAGACAGGAGCCAGGAAAGCAGCTCAGTGGGGACAGGCCCCGGGGAGCCCAGACTGGAGCATGCACAGCCAGCGCTGGCCTGGAAGCGTGGAGCCCAGCTCAGTGGCCGAGCAGGCGGCTCTGAGAGCAGCCGGGAGCCACGGGCAAGCCAGGCTGCAGAGCGAGCACCTACAGAAGCCGCAGACGCTCTCGTGGGATAACCCAGGCCAGGGAGCAGCGGGACCCGCGTGCAGGAAGCAGGAGGACCACAGATGTGGACACAGCCATCAGAGTGCACCCCAGCCACTCGGGAGACTACTGAAAAGGAATTTTTTTTTTTTTGGCTCACTCAGGCTGCCTTAAGGGCAGGTCTAGCAAGGCTTGCGGAGCTGGGGAGTAGACTGCAGTCCCTTGCAGCTGACTGCATTTGCATGAGCAGGTGCTTAAACAACTGAGCTGACAGGCCTTGACTTTACTGAAAATAAATGAGAAAATAACAATCGTTGGGAGGTAGCCTTGTACAAAGGCCCTGGGTTCAATCCCCAGGATCCCCTACAAAAGCAAAAGCACGTGCTGCCAGCAGGTCCTCTGAGAGCCCCGATGGCCCTGCTGCTGGAAATGAGGAACAGTGGTGACACAGGGCCAGTTTTCTACCCTCTTGGACTGACCCAGATCCCAAGTCTGAGATGCCTGCTGGCAAGGCCATCAGGGGGAACCAGGCCAGGTAAGTGGTCCACAGGGCAGTGGGGGTCATCCTTGCCCAGGGACAGGGGCTTATTCCAGCAGTGCCCGAGTGAGGACGGACAGAGCACACATTCCAGCTGGCAAACACACCTCATGGCGCGCAGGAAGGAGATGCGTGGTCAGCGGCCCTTGCTGTGCAGCCCCTGCTGCTGGGAGTCACGCTGGGAGAAGGCACACCAACTGGGCAACAGCAGCTGCCCCATCACGCGTTCTGGGCAAATGGTTCCCATGCTGCCGCCGCCTCGCCCTCAGTAGCACTGTCTATGGCCCCAGAAAGCAGGATATGGGAACAGAGCTGGGTATTTAGGAACAGTTTAATCCACTGCCACCCGACACAGCAATGCTGATGCCACGCCAGCGGCAGCCACTGTCTCATGTTTCTGAATTAACATGGTGAGCAAATGGTAGGGTCCAATACAGCCCGGACGCCAGGCTGTCAGAAGGTGGAAGTTTTCAAAACGTGTGTGCTGCAATACCGCGTGAATATTCTTAAATAGACGCAAATGACCAGTCAGGCCACGGTTCTGTTCCGACACCACACATGGGTGGCTGTCTTGGGATGGCAGATGCAGAAGGGGCTCTATCTACACCAGCTGACCCTGACTCCACCTGCTGCCAACTGCAGGCCTGGGAGGATACAGGTGCTTCACCTGCTGCGGGCAGACAAAGGCCGCACACAGGCCGAGCAGCGCTGCAGGGTGGGGAAACCGGGGCCCCATGTCCTCAGGGGGGAAGCCCAGGACACCCTCAAGGGAAGCTGGTCGAAGGCCTGGGGCCCAGTCCAGTGTCCAGGGAGGTGTCGGGGCCATAGCAGGCAGGGAAGCAGGCCTGGGCAAAGGCACCACGGCTGGAGAGAAGCTGGCGTGTGCCCAGCTGCAGGGCTGGAGCAGTGGCGGGGCCAGTGGCACAAAGGGGCAGGGACTCCCACCTGAGGACAAACAGAACCCAGAGGCTAAGGTGGAGCTGTGGGGATGGGATACAGCAGGAGCACCCCAACTCCACAGGACCTCTGTCAACAGGAAGAGAGGCTGGGGAAGACAAGGGGCTTCCAGGAGGGTGTCCTTCTCTGCTCCTAGGATGAGGAGAGGGCACGGCTGCACCCCCAGGATGACCAGGAACATGGGGGTCTCTGGGTACAAGGGGATTCCAGGGGCAGAGGATAACCGGTCAGTCACCGGTCACCGGCCACTGCCCCCGCCACTGCCCCCACCCGCACCCCCACTCTGGCCCCCAGCGTCCGGAGCTCCTGACATCATGAGGAACAGGACCACGGGAATGATGTACATCCACTGCAGGTGAAGGAGCCGGAGGACAGACACACGGACACAGAGAGACAAAGGGAGGTGAGTGTCTTCTGGGACCTGAGGCCCAGGAGCCCGGCACGAGGGGGCGCGTAGGGGGGGCCCAGGTCCCCTACATCACTACAGGCAGGTGGGGCAGAGGCGGGAAGGGGTCTCAATCCTCACTCAGGCCTCTTGCGGCGGCGGCGTGGGCCCCAGGGCAGCAGGACGCAGGGCCGTGAGCAACACGGCCCCCCCCAGGATGAGGTGCCACTGAGGAGGGAGGGGTGCAGGTCAGCAGGCTCCTGCGGCTTGACAGCCCTCGAGCAAGTGGTAGGGCCTCTCTGGGCCTCAGTTTCCTGTGGCCGGTGGGCTCCGCAGACACGAGGAGCTGCTCTGGGCATCTGGGACTGCCAACGCCCCTACCTTGGCCCTCGGGTACCTGGCCTTATAGACCCTGAGGCCCAGCACAGGTGTCCAGCCTCCCAGGGCCCTTGTTCCTGCCCACCACAGCCCAGCTCAGGTGAGGCCACCAGCCTGTCTCTGTCCCTGCCTGGTCACACCCTCCATGCTGTGCCCACAAATGCTCATGTCTCTAGGCCCTCCCAGCTCTGGGATGATTCATGAGCCAACCCAGGGAGGGGTTCATGGCCCTCAGCACCTCCAGCTAGGGCACACAGCCTAGATGTGCAAGGGACAGACATGTAAAGGACATGTGGGCGGTGGAGGCCGGGCCAGCCAAGTGGGTTCTGCGAGGAGTAAGGGAGGCCAGCGCGCCACACTCACATATTTGGCAAAAAAGGACTTCTGCTCCTGGGGGTTCTTGGCCTTCTGGGCCTGCTCCATTTCCAGGCGCTCGATGAAGGCTGCTGTCTCGGGACTGGTGGGAAGGAAAGGGGGTGAGGCTAGAGTCTGGGCCCCAGGAGGACAGAAGCACCCCGCCAGCCCTCTCTCCATACTCACCCGGGGGCGGTGCCTGGTGGCCGTAGCCGCACAGAGGTGTTGAACAGCTCCAGGTCCACGTCCTCCACCTCGTGGCCCCGACAGCCCCCAGGGTACGTCACCACCGACACCCCCACCACGTTGCCAGCCACATCCACATGCAGGGTCAGCTGGTCGGAGAGGTGTGACTCCACCAGGGAGCACTGTGGGGTGGAGGGAAGTGGGGCCAAGACCCCGAGGTATCTTTCAAAGCCCACTCTCAATTCCCTGCTTGCCCCAAAAGCATCCACCCTGGACTGAGTCCCCAGAGCCACCCTCCAGGAGCCAGGCCAGGCCTGGGGCCTCCTGATCTTTAAGCAGCCAGGAAAGGCTGGGAGCTTGGGACTGAGGTGGAGCGAGGGCAGGGGAGGGTGTCCCTGACTCACCGCAGGGACAAAAGAAGAAACATAGCCACCAGCCTCTGCGCTGTCCAGGACCCCGGGCTGTCTGGGGACCCGCACCCGGTACAGGCCATTCAGGGCCGCCACATCCTGTGGGATATGTGGGGAGGGCACTGTGAGAGGCACAGTGCCCAGCACCACCAGGCCTCTACCAGGAAGGCCCTTCCCGGTCTAGTCTCACCCACCCTGCACCCCTTACAGCCCCCGCCTGGCTGACAGAGTCTATGGGGCTCTGCCTACTGGGCAGCCCTGCTAATAAGTGAGGCTGGAGCATCGGGGCCACCCCACCTGGCACGGGGTCCACACCCTAAGTTCACGAGCAACCACTTCTCTTTGGGGTGCAGAATCAGGAGGGCACTAGGCACCAGGGCTGCTTGGGGCAAACCTCGCCCTGATCTCTTCCTCAGGGAGGACGTCACGTGCCCACTGAAGTGGGCAGGACTGGACTGTGGCAGGATTGCAAAGGAGCACAGAGCCAGGCCGGGAGGACCAGGCCTGAGGAGCCAGTAAGCAGTACGACAAAGCGAACCTCTTGCCTAGCCACAACCACCCGAGGATCTTTCTCCTCACAGCAAAGTTGGCCTAAGTGACTGCAGAAGTCCCAGCTGAGTGTGAAAGCTGAGAGCAGCTTAGGAGGGAAACCCAAGGGGGAGAGCTATGCACGGGGCTGCCTGGGTGAGGCCCTGAGGCAGGCACAGCACATCCCAGCACAAAGGCTAACCATGCAGCTCTGTGTGGCCATGGGAGACAGCAGCAGGAGCTGCTAGGACCACGCCTGGACTCAGAGGGAGGGCTGCAGGGGGCCACAGCGGGCAGCTGGAAAAACTGCTGGATGCCCCCAAGCCCAGCCCAGCCCGGGGGTCTCCACTTCACCCGAAGCCGGCCCCGCTCCTCTTCACTGAGTTGCCGCTGCGATAGGGACAAGGTACCATCCTGCTGGTTCCACAGCAGTGAGCCCCGCTTCCGGAAGTGGGCAGTGTCATCTGCATAGAGAAGTTAGTGACCAGCCTGTCACACACACCCTACAACCTGGCAGGGACCGGGAGACCTGGATTCAACCCCCAGCCTGCCCTCTGCTAAAGCCCAGGTGGCTGCCTTGTCCTGAGCCCATTTCCCACATGCACCCGCATCACACCGGCCCTGCTGCTTCCCGCGGTGGCAAAGCTGATACATTAACCCCAAAGCATCCAAGCGCTACCCTTAGGTGGCCCAGCGGCAGTCACATAGCCTTTGTAAGCCTCAGTTTCCTCTGGCTGACCAGGGCCTGACAAGGGGCCCCAGCTTCACTGAACCCACCAGGGCCTTTGCTCCACTACTGGGCCCTGGGCAGGCTGACGGCTGGTTCTGAGCCTACCTGTCACTGCTGTTTCAGTTGGGTTTGGGACCTGGCTCCAGCTCTGCCACTCACTGACCAAGGGACTCCACAGATGCCCACTGACTCTGTCGCCTTTTCTGGAAGAGGGGGCTTACATCTACAACCTTGCATAACTGTGCCAAGGTAACACACAAAAGCCCTGAGCACTAGCAAAGGAAAGCGGGCAGTGACCAGGAAAAGACTGAAATCACTACTCCTGCCTCAGGCCGGCGTTTGTCCTACACGTCTGGAGGGCATGGAAAGGCAAGGCTGCTCTCTGGCGTGCCCTCCAACCTCCCCTGCAAGGCTGTTAGTAAATGAATGTCAGTCTGCCACCCAACCCCAGGTATGTCAGGGCCTCACCGATCTCAAAGGAGTGCTCCAGCAGCAGCCCCACTGAGCCACAGCTCTCCCCCTCACGGCCATCAATTCCAACCTGCAGGACAGATGGGAGGTCCAGGTGAGGACCACGGGGCTCTCAACAGGACAGTATCCGCAAAGCCCAGGGCCGACCGACTGGTGGACTGGATGTGGAGTCTTATACTCAGCCTCAAGTTGATCAATGAGGTTTGCTCCCATTCCACTGGGACCGCCCATTATGAATATTCATGATTTGGTCTCCCATTATCTAGAAAGCAAAATCCTACAAACGTGCTTTGAGTTTCCCTCCAAAGACCACTATCCCTAGGTCGCTTTCAACCTCCCTCACATTATAAAATATTCGTGAGTTAAAGGCTTGCCTTCCTCTCCTGGGGCTTCCTTGGCACGCTAATATGCTAATATCCAAAGTCCTCGTTTTGACCTTAATAGCCTCAATAGCCAAGAGGCCGTTCCAATTCCGCTCACATCCACTACATTCCAGTGTACGCTTTCCTTTTGCTTGGTCTTTACATTTCCCCTACCACGTATCCTCCACGGCCTTACGCCCATGCACCTGCGCGACCCGGTTCTCTAATGTATTTCCAGAACCCAGAACTCCTCTCCAATCCTTGCAGCGCCCTAGGCCTTCTCATTTAAACCGCGCCTTCGCCCGACGCCCCAGGATTCCATGCAGGCCACGCCCCCTTATGCATATTCACAAGGCGGACCCACACCTCTAAGACGGACCTTGCTCCCCCTCACACCCCCGCCTGTCCGCGGCGCCGCCCCTGTCCCATCGCACCCAACACGCGAGCTACAGATTTCACGAGCCCCGATCCTCTTTCCACTCAGACTCGCGCCCAGGCAGGCATCTCCTGCGTCCGTGTTGCCAAGGTTCTCTCACTTCCGCCTACCCTCTCCATCCTGCCCAACCTCTTTCCACCTTAATCCACCTACGGCCCCGCCCTCCACGCAGAGCGGAGGAGCACTCACCCCCCGTGCAGCGGCCCCAACCCGGCAGCCGTTGCCCCTGGCCCGGCTGGGCGCTGCTGCCACTATCAATATAAGGAGAAGCAAGCGGGTTGCGCCCGCTCCGGCCGCCGCCATTGCGACGCCGGCCCACCACCTATAAACCTACACCGCAGAGCACGCCGGGAGAAGTGGAGGCATTCTGACGCTTTACGCGTGCGCCGGCTCCTGCGCCTGCGCATTGGCCCCTATCTCAATCGGTGCCTGAGGTAGACTGGCTGCCGCCCGTAGGTCCAAGTCCTCCGGGCCTGTCCTTCTGGTGACGTCACCATCACAGCATCCTCTATGATGGCATCAAACCTGGTCCGTCTTGTTATGATGTCACCCTACCCATGGTTCCCGCCCTTTTTTTCTACCGCGGCATCTCCCTCCGTGTCCACCAACGGGCGGGGCGTTGGGACGATGGGAGGCAGGCGCCTAAGTCGGCCCTCCGTGCAGTGGGTGAGATGGGATCAAGTGGGCTGGCAGGTGAGAGGCAGACCCAGGCCAGAGGGGTTGCGCTTGGTGAAGAAACCAGTAAGGGTACCGAGGAGGGTGCAGGCCAGCGATGGAGACAGCTGATAACCTATGCCCGCCCTTTACCGACACGGCCCAACCTGCTGGGGAACCCGGATCTCACCTCGCGAACTTTGTCCCTCTAGGATGCTCTGTGGCTCCAGCCTGTGCCCCAGAAGGACCCGGATGGCTCCAGCGCCACCTCCTAAGCGGCGAGTTCGACCAGCTGCGGAACTTTACCATTTTTGAGAGCAACTTCGTGCAGGTGTGGAATCCCTGGGACCTCAGCCTCAGAGCCTGGGTCGACCGTCACCCTGTCCCTGCCCTGGACGTCTCCCCATAATGCGTCTCCTGGAGGTGCTGACTTCCACCTCCTGGTGATCTCTGCTCCCATGTCTCCAGCCTTCTCGCTTGTGTATGAAACCTGGCCTCTGAGATTTTTGTACATTTCCCTGACTTCACACCTAAACAGCTCTTTTCCTTGAGCCCCACAGTAGCTTGCTCCCACCCTGATTCTTACCTCCCCTTCCTTGTTCATGACTTTCTTTACCCTACAAGATTCCTGACCTCCGATCCTAGTCCAATTCTGCCCCCATCTGTCCAGCCTCTGACCTCTGACCTCTGGCCCCAGGTGACCCGGTTTGGAGAAGTTGCCAATAAGGTCACCATGGGGGTGGCAGCCTCCAGTCCGGCCCTGGAACTCCCAGACCTGTTGCTGCTGGCTGGTCCTACCAAGGAGGATGGATGTCCACAGCTGCTCGGGTGACTGTCCCTCCTGCAAGACCTCCTCCCTCAACCCACACACGGCCACCCAGGGCTAGGAGTGCTAGCTGCTGCCAGCCCAGGAGTATGAGGACAGGGCAATCCACAGGGGCCAGAAATCAGGGTCTGGATGACACAATGGGAAGGCTGAGCTCAGTGCCAGCCTGCTGGGGTCGGGACAGTGATGCCCATAATCCCATCTCTCACCTCATATTATTGTGTCGTGGGGGCTCTTTTGCCCCATCCTCTAGAGAGAGAAAGTGAGGCTCAGAGGGGAGCCAGGGCCCCCCTGCAGGCTGAGCTTAGAGCCATGGAATCCTTATGAGAAAAATTTCCCAGAACTGTATTTTCTCACTAGAAAAGTGACAGAAATCATGGGAAAGAAAACACTGTGAAGTACAAAGCTGACATGGCCCATGTATACTTCTTGCTGCCCTGAGCTCTTGCCCCCACCTCCAGCTGCCAGCGCAGGGACATTGACAGCTTTCAGTGGGGACATGGATATGCTCTGCCAGGAGCCTGCATTTTTCTGACCAAATTTCAGGGTTAATGACAACAAGAGAGAGAGAAGGAAAGAAAGGAAGTGAGGAGAGAGAGAGAGGGATGATCCCGAGATTCACACCCTTTATGCCTCCCCTTGCCTTGTGGAGAAATCTTGCAGAGCAATTTTCCAACACCAGTAAGATACATTGAAATATTTCGACATGTTTTAAACTTGTCCAGGCTAATGTGCCCCCCCCAGTGGCTCTCACCCCCCACTGACGCATCATCACCGCAGGTGGGAGGCCACTGATAACCTGCCGAGAGGCGCCCTTGACCTCTGCTACTCCCCTTCAGCACCCTAAGCCCCTCCCTAGGAGGAAACCTGGAGGGAAAAGCTTTGGTGCTTGCTGGCAGCCCCGCCCCGGGCTGTCCACCTGCAGGTTTTCCTGAGCGAGATCCAGGCGGTGAGGACAGACAGACACCCACACTGCGCCTCCTGCGCAGTGCTGGGGCACCCACCACACCTTTTCACTGTCCCTTGTCAACACCAGCTCGTGCCACTTCTTCTGGGTGGCAGGGCCACCATCACCCTCCATGGTCTCATGTAGTAGGAATATTCTCGAACACTCTGCCATTAACTAGGCTCCCTCTCTGTGCCTTGGTTTCCTCAAGTGGAAACGGGACAGGAGGCACGCCTGCCCTCACAGGCCGCTGGGGGTTAACTGAGAGTTTATAAAATGTCTGGGAGCAGCTGGGACAGCAAGCACTCTGAGGGACAGCTGATACTCTTCCCGTTAGGGGACAAAATGAAGTTGCCCGTTGTAGGACATGGAGTCGTTGTCCAGGGACTTAGGGTCACAGCCAGTGTGGTGGAGACCCCCTTGTGTACAAGGCTAAGTCAGGTCCTTCTGAGAGGTCACAGCAGTCAGGTGGCCGCCCCTGCTATGTGTAAGGACAGGACTTTCCTTTCAGTGCCAGCTGTGTGGCCCCGGGCCAAGTTCCCCACCATCTTACGATTTTTCTCCTGTCTTGGACCTTGCACCAGCCCAGGACCTACGCGATTCGTTTATTCAAATGCGCGATTGGCATCCTTTGAACGCCCGCTGGTGTCACTGTGGGGCACTAGGGAATCGGCCCCGGACAAACCCTGCCCTCAGCGGGCTTGCGTTCTGGGAAGGCAGCGGAGAAGGGCCAACGTGTCAGCTGGGCTGAGATCTGTGAGGACCCCGTAGACAGGAAAGCACTGTGTGTGCCAAGTTCGAGCCCAGCTAGGCAACTTGGTAACTTAGTGAGACTCTTATCTAAAAATATAAGAATAGTCTGGGAAAATATCTCAGAGCTTCAAGAAGTGAACAGGACAGGGACCTCTGAGCAGACAGCGCCTGAGAAAGATGCTAAGGGGATGGCTTTGCCTTTGAGAGGGCTCCCCGCGAGGGAGTCGAGCTCCCTCTGGCGGCCGTGTGGGGCACACCTGTAGGGCAGCCCCGCGCAAAACTAAGGGGGTCGTGCCCTGGGACCTCAGTGGAGTGAGTAGTCGCGGGACGGGCTGATCGGTGGCTGGAGGGTGAGGATGGACTTAAATTCAAGACACCAAAAGGCAGAAAAAGCAAAGGACAGGGTGGCGAGGGGAGACTCCCGACCTGAGGACCTCCCCCTCCCGCCACCCAGGCTGTTCCCCCTGCAGTTTGTCCAGCTCTTCATCCACGACGAAAGCCGCCAGCAGCTGAAAGTTAAGTTCTGCACCGGCCGTGCTTTCTACCTGCAGCTGCGGGCGCCAGCCGAGACCCGGGACCTCGAGTTCAGCAAGTGGGTGCGGCTCCTCTACCGCCTGCGCTTCCACGGCCAGGGGGCCGTGCCCTTCACGCAGGAGGAGTGGGGGGATGAGGACTGGGAGGAGACAGACCTGGAGGACCAGGAGAGAGACTGGCGGGACCAGGTGAGGGGAGGGGTGAGCAGGGCAAGGGAAGCCAGGAGGAAAGTGGGGACCCGGGGTCTGAGGGGGGAGCCGCGCCCACTCCTGAGTCTTAAGGGCTGTGACACCCAAGCAGACAGCAGCATCTGAACAGTCCAGGGTGCAGAGCCCGTGTGCGAGCTGCGGGCACCGGTTCCCCCTTGGAACAGACGCACACAGTCCTGCCTCCCTCCTGGATCTCGCAGATGGGGTACTGGGAGGGAATCTGTGTCATGTATTCTGAAGGGTCTGAGAGGTCAGGCCATGTGTCTGGTTCCCTGAAAGACTGGGGAGGTGAGGTAGGGCACTGTGGGGGATGGGGTGCTGGAACCTGGGGGCTGCTTCCTCTGGAGACCCGGAGTCCCTGCCTTCAGGCAGCTGGAGGCCAGCCCTCCCCACAGAGACCCCTCGGCAGCAGGTCTGAGACACTCTTTCTCACTCAGCTTCAAGCCAGGGAAGCCAGACTTGACCCACAGACCTCTGAGCTCTGGGGACTGTGATGCTAGCTGGAAGCAACTGGTCCCAGGGCCACACAGATGGATTATTAACATTAATAAAAAGCACCACTTAAGAACAACAGCCAGCTCCAAGGCACTTCTGCCAGCAGCGCCCATTCACCAAGGCCGAGGCTGCCTTGATGGGTCTTCCACCAGCCACATCCGGGTCCTCACATGCTCAGGTAACCTGGTGCCCAGCCTTCCCAGGCTACCCAGTGGTGCATCTTTGACTCACTGTTGATTTCAATCACCACCAGCCTGTCCCCTTCTCCCCTACCTTAGCAACAGGAGCTGGGGTTCTCCTTTGAAGCTATGCAGTTGTCACGACAATGTAGTTGCCCCACTAAAGTCGATGTTCCAAGATGGTGGCCCCTCTTGTGGCCTGTTTCCTTGGTGGTGGTGGCTGCCCTGCCTGGCTGCCCTTCACCCACCCCACAGTGACCAGTCCCAGCTGAAGGGGAAGGAGAGCCCCCAGAGCCAAAGAAACCACACACACTATCATCTAAGCAGCACTGTTTTGTTGTCAGCAAGAGCCTGAGAAAGGTACAGTCTGTAGCTTTCCGGGGTTGGAGTCAGGACTCAGTCATCTTGTCAGGTGGGGGGCAGTTTCACTGTGGCACTGCAGTGGGGAAACAAAGGGTGGGTGAGGTGGACAGTGGCTCCCTGAGCTACATAGTGAGACCCAGTCTCAATAGAGGGGGGCAGAACGAGAGCTGCAGCTGGCTACACAGGAGGTGTTTCCTGGGCTCCCAGGCTCCACTTTTGTCTGTGTTTGCTTCACTTCTGACAACACAGGGAGCCTCCCGGGGTGCATTAGTCAAACGCCTGACCCCCTTCAGGAGCCCATCACCTCCTGTCCCTGGGGCCCATACTGCCTCCAGCACCACTCACACCCAGGACCCTGCCCATCTCCCTCAGCCCAGGCCTGGCCCTCACCCCGCACGTCCAGCCTGCACTCGGCCAGCGCCTCCCCCAGCTCATTGATGGCCCGGCAGGAGTAGGTGCCAGCATCAAAAGGCGAGGGCCGGCGGATGTTGAGTGTGAGGACCCCTTGGTAGTTGGTCATCAGGAACTTGGGGTCTTCGCCGATTTCCATCTTATTCTTCATCCATACCACCTTCGGCTGGAGGGGGCAAGAACAAAGGGTGGCTCAAGGGGTTGCACGGCCCAGGGCAGAAAAGGCTCCTGCCTCAGGACCTTGGCACTGCCTGTCCTGGTGCCCACTTGCCCCTCACCTATCATTTCCTAGCCCACTGTGGTCCTCGTACCTTTATGTTCACTGTGTGACTTTGTGTCAAGGTCAGCCCCCCACCTGCAGGAACTCAGGCTCCAAAAATAAATGAAGTGAGTGAATGATGCCTTTACCTACATGGAGTGAGAGTCGTGGCTATGAGGGGCTGATGGGTGAACAAGCAAGCCAGGAGGATGGGCAGAGGAATCAGGGCGTGGACCGTCACGGAGATGGGGAAGAGGGACGAATCCACTCGCAGCCTGCCTAGGGATGGGGCTAAGAGCCTGCAGTCCAGCACAGAAGCTGGCATGCGCTCTATGATGAGTCAGATCACACATATGTCAAGGACTTCATTACTCCAGGCCTCTGGTGGCAGTAAGTGAGCTCTTGCTGTAGTGCAGAGACCATGATAAAATGTAAACGATATATATGGCCTGTGTGCCAATAAAACTTTATTGAGAGAATGAGATGGCAGGCAGATTTGAGCCAAAGCTACAGTTTACTAACTCCTGGTCTACAGGGTCCCCTAGTTCAAGGTTGTAAGTGTTTCTATTTCCAAGTGATGGCCTGGAAACGGGGGTGGTGGGTGAGCCTAGGGCCCACACGGTGCAGATCTCCCAGCCCCCACCATTTCTGTTTCCAAGGCACTGCTGTTTGTCCTTAGGACAAGAAGGACTGAATGACCTCTCCTCTGAGCTCAGCCTACCAAGAGGAGCTGCTGCCTGGCAGGAAGACAGGGTGTCATTGTCTAAGCCCTGGGCTCAGGCCAAGAAGAGAAACAGGAAGTGGGTTAATGGGAGCAAATCCCCTGAAACTAGAGGATGCCAGGAGGAGGAGGAGGCAGTGTGCTGGGCTTGGGCTGTCATGCCAGTGTTTCTCTCTGGTCCCACTCATGCCACCCTGATGGGCTACTGCCTTGGCACCTTTGGGTTGCCTCTGACAGCACAGTTGAGAGCTGTGGCATAGCCAGCCACAACAACCCGGTCAATGAGGGGCGTCAGGAACTTGGGAGCCATCCGGAAGTCATGCTCCTTGTACTCCAGGGGCTTGAGGGTGATTCCTGGTACAGAGGACACACCCATTAGGTGACTGACTGAAGGCTATCCCCAAGCCAGCCAGCCAGCCAGCCAGGAGACCCCACTACCTCCGCCCCACCCCCAGGTACCAACAACTCGAGTCCAGGGCAGAGCAAACCTCAGAATCCAGGCTCAACCCACTGCTGAGCTACAGAAGTGACAGGCCCTGGACAGCAAGGGCAGCACCTGTTTTAAGAATGCGGGCTGTGTTCTTGGAAACTCCAGGCGAGTCGCTGAGGCCGCAGATGTTCTCGCTGAACACACGGAAGTAGTACTCATTGCCCACAATGAGGTCGGACACAGTACAGCTGGTGTGCCGGTTGTGCTCGTAGACGTTGAACCATTCCTGGTGTGGGGACAGGACACAAGGGGACCACACATGTGGACACAGACACTGGGCGTGGTATTGAGACAGCCTGTCATTCACAGCAGCAACAGTCACAACTTCCAACAGGGAAGGACCGAACATTTACCAAGGAATGGGTGGATGAACAAAATGTTTATTTTTTGAGATAGTCTCACTATGCAGTTTGGCTAGTCTTGAACTTTTTTTTTAAATTTTATTTATTTGTGTGTGTGTGTGTGTGTGGCCAGCTCAGCCCACCAGGG
>NDGN011533312.1:14168-27976 GCA_002564285.1 Tympanoctomys barrerae
TGCTTTGCTAAGCTTGTTCTAAGTAGGTGCTTTAGACCACTGAGCCATTTCACCAGCCCCCTGCTAGTCTTGAACTACTTTGTAGCCCAGGCTGTTTTTTTTTTTTTTTTTTTTATGGAACCAGGAATTGAACTCCGGCCCTTGTGCTTGCAAGGCAAGTGCTTATTCTACTGAACTATCTCCCCAGCCCCAAGGCTGGTCTTGAACTCCCAACAATCCTCATGCCTCAGCCTCGCACATGCTGAGATGACAGGAGTGCACTGTCACACCAGCTCTACAAAATGTAGTTAAGCAGTGCATAAGAATATGACTTAGCCAGCTGAGGAGGTAGCTCGGCAGTCTAAGTGCCTGCCCAGCAAGCACAAGGACATGGGTTCGGTCCCCAGTACTTCATGCCATGCTGGCCACAGAAACAGTTCATGGTGGCACAGGCCTGTGATCCCAATGCTGGGGAGACTGAGACAGGAGGATCACTACCACGTCTGAGCTGCCTAGCAAGACCCTGTACCAAATTAATTAATTAAACTAATAAAAATTACTCAGTCCCGAAAAGGTGGAAGTAATTGTCTAAACAAGCTAGACACACATCACACACTGTCTGTTTCTGTTTATAGGAAATGTCCAGAGCCAGCAAATCCACACAGACACAAAGCAAAGTGGACATTGAGACTGCTGATAGGGACAGAGTATGCTTTTTTTCTTTTTGGCGGAACCGGGGATTGAATTCAGGCCCTTGCACTTGCCAGGCAAGTGCTTATTCTACTGAGCCACCTCCCCAGCCCCCTGGATATGCTTTTGTGTGATACTGGGCTACACACTGTGAAGTGGGCTCGCCATCACGCCTCCAAGCGCTCCCCCTGTCCCCTCACCATGGTCTTCTTGTCGGCTTTCTGGACGAAATACCCTGTGACCTCACTGTTCCCGTCATCTTTGGGTGGCTGCCACTCCACCAGAGCATTGGTGCCCCACACCTCCTTCACCATCACGTTCTCCGCTGGTCCAGCCTTTTCTGGAAGGAGAGGGGCTGTCGCATACCAGCCAGGAGTCCTACCATCCCCTCCTCACAGCAAGCCACCTCAGACTTACGCCCTGGGTCCTCCAGTTCCTCACCTCTTTGCCTCATTCCCACCTTACAGACTTCCGGCCCTGCAAACTTCTTGCCTTCTGCACCTCCACGGTCCCGCCCCTCTCCATCTGGCCCCGCCCCAGACACAGCCCTTCTTGGCCCCCATCAGACCACGCCCTCCTAGCAACTGATCCCACCCACCACCGGCCCCACAACAAACCTGACCACGCCCATGCATGGCCAGGCTCCTGGACTGACCCCGCCCTCCCCACTGCTGGCCCCGCCCCTGCCAGGCTGCACACCCACGACTCGGATACGAATGGTGGCCGTGTCCTTCATGTTCTCGATCTGCACGCTCAGCTCATACTCCCCGGAGTCAGAGCGGGCCGCCTGGCGCACGAAGAACACGGTATCGAAATCGCTGGTGCGCACGTGTACGCGGGAGGTGTCCACGGGGGCCCCGCCCTTCGTCCACACCACCTGGGGCCTTGGCTTGCCCTGGAGGGGAGAGACGGCGAGGTCAGCGGGCTCTGCAGAGCTGACTGGTCCCTGACCCGGCCTGGACCCCGCCGGTACCTGGAAGGGGATGACCAGGTTGAGGGGCTCCCCCACTTTGCGGATGTAGGTCTGGCGCAGGTGGCGGGGGAGGCGGATCTTGGGTTGCTCTGCGGCACAGACAGCTGGCTGAGCGCTGGGCTGGGATGCCACAGGGATGGGCACGAGGCAGCCGGCGAGGGCACTCACCCACGATCTCCCGGATGGTTACCGGCTGCAGCAGCGTGGCCGGCTCGCTGCGGCCCGCGATGTTGACCCCGACGACCCGGAAGAGGATCCTGGCCCCCGTGGGGAGATCCTTAACCGTGAAGCCACAGCGCTCCACCGGCTCCTTGTTAGCAGAGACCCACTCCTCGGCTAGAGAGAGGAGACTCCTGGGCCTCCCTCCGACCCACACCAGGGCCCACCAACCTTCCGTCCCCCAGCAGCGAGGACGAAGCACCCCACTGCTTGCCAAGCAGTCTGTGACCAGGCTCTGAGGCCAGCCCGTGTGAGTGCATTGCTTCTTGGTCTCCACCCTTCATCACCCCATTTTAGGAAGATGGAAACTGAAGCCCAGAGGGGCTCAGTGCACGCCTAGGTCACACGGCTCTGATGCAGTATTCAGGCAGCTGAACCCAGGGCCATCTGGGTCCAGAATATGTCCAAGCTCTGCTTGCTGTCGAGCACGGCTCGGAGGGCCAGGGAGTAGCTCTGGCCCGGGCATTGGGGGGCGAAAACCCCAGGCATCCCTGTGGGGAGGGACTAGAATCACTGGATTCCCTGCCTCCAGTTTCCTGCTCTTCTGTCCTGGAGTTATGACTGGGGTTGGTGAGTCTGTTAGGGTGAAACCCACAGACAGTTCTGGTGCAGGGGAAGGGTCAGAATGGGTGGAGCCAGTGGGAAGAGGGAGGAGGCTGACAGCAGTTCAAACAGCCACCTTGCCACGCAGTACATGGCCATGGTGTCCTGTCAAGGTGGCAAGACCTTTGCCACCTAAGATGATGGTATGGGGGCTCAGGGACGTGGCCAGGGTCCCACTTCTCGGTGTGGGTCAGGATAAGGACCCCCACAGTCGGCTGGCTGTCAGACCTGGACAGTGGTGCTAAGACATTGCTGTCAGGGCTCTGGGTTGCACTCCAAATCCAATAGGCATGTGTTTGGTGGAGGACAGAGGAGGTACAGAAATGTGGATGGCAGAGGGGCAGGTGGGGACACTAGTAAGACAGATAATTGGATGGGCCCGTGGGTTGAAGCAAGGGAGGGACAGAGGCAGGAAAGAAATGAGGGAAGATGGTGAAAAGATACATGGGGAAAATTGTTACTGGATGGATGGATGGATGGATGGATGGATGGATGGATGGATGGCTGAGTGGGCGGATGAATGTGTAGTTGGATGGGGCCAGGGAGATGGCTCAGTAGGAAAAGCGCTTCCCTGGCAGGCGCAAGGGTCTGAGTTCAAGCCCCAGTTCCACAAAAAAAAAAAAAAAAAAAAAAAGTGTAGTTGGATGATCCAAAGTTTTTCAGATAGACAGAAGGATGGATGGGTAAGTGGTATGATGACATACACCTGTCATCCCAGCACTCTGGGAAACTAAGACAGGAAGATTGCAAGTTTGAGCCCAGCCTGGGCAATTTACCAATTTAGGGAGACCCTATTTCAAAACAAATAAACAGATGGCTGGAGATGTGCTAAATGCCACAAAGAAAAAAAAAAAAAAAGATATGGATGACTGAGCCAGCAGGAAGAAGAGAGGGAAAAAAGGAGGAAAGGCAGAGAGGGAGGCAGGGGAGAGCCGGAGTGAGGAATAGAAGGAGGAAATGACAGAAGGAGGGAACGAGTGTGGCTGGCTGCTGGTCAGATGAATGGAAGCAAGGCGGGCTGGATGGAGAGGTGGACGGATGACAGGAAGGAAGCACACAGCTGGCAGGTGAGTGGTTGAAAGGGCAGAGGGAAGGGGAGGGGGCGGGCTGGCACAGAGGGAAAAGGGCAGCCCCGAGGGCTTCTCTGGCCACCCTGGCTGGCACGCTGTTGGGGGCACTCACAGCCCTCCAGGCAGTACTCCACCAGATAGCCGTCGATGCCACCCGCCCCGATCCTGTCCGGCGGCCGCCACTTGAGCGTAGTGGTAGTGTCTGTCACATCCTCCACTGTCAGGTGCAGGGGCGCACTTGTGGGTGCTGTAAGGATCCAGGGGTGGCAGGTCAAGAGGGACCAGGGGCAGCAGGAATGGGCAAGGGTCAGAGATGGGGCACTGATCAGGACAGGGCCGGAAGTCAGTGGGCCAGTGTCACTGAAATGATGGGATATCATAAGAGGATTGTTGCCCGGGACAGGAGTTGTGTCATCCTGCAGGTCAGAGGCCAGGGACAGGCAGAGCAGGGCACGGGGACAGGTCCGAGGCATTACCGATGGGCATAAAGGGCTTGGTGTTCATGCTGGGCTGGGAGACGCCGATGGCATTGACTGCGAAGACCCGCATCTCGTAGAGAACGCCCTCAATCATCTTGGTGGACTCATAGGTCAGCTCCGTGAAGACCTCGAAGTTCAGCTTCATCCAGCGCTGAGAGCCCTTCTTCTTCCGCTCCAAGAGGTACCCTGGGGACCCCAAGCAGTGAGGAGCACATGATCATGGGAGGTCATGGGGTCACAGACTAGTCGGGACAGTGCTGGTCTCATCAAAAGGAACGTGACCCACAGGGGTCTGAGGCTGTGAATGTCACATTGCTGTCCACAACAGAGCTTCCCAAAGCTACTTGAGAGTGCGCATCAGCGAGTCTGCAAGGAAGGGTCCCATGGGAGTTGAGAGAGGTCATGACAGGTCATGACTCCAGGCTGGGGTCACAGAAAACCCCAGGCCAGGAGGTGAAATGAAACTTATTCACAGATCAATGGAGGATAAATAATGCTGGAGAACTTGGATGTAGTACCACACACCTGTCATCCCAACATCTGGGAGGCTGAGGCAGGAGGATCATGAGTTCAAGGCCAGCCTGAGTTACATAGTAAAACCATGTGTCAAAATAAAATAAAAGGGGCTGGGGAGATGGCTCAGTGGAATAAGCGCTTCCCTCTGAATTCAATCCCCGGTTCTGCCAATAAATAAATAAATAAAGTAAAATAAAAAGGGCTGGGAAGGTAGCTCATTAGCAAAGCACAGGAGGCCCACAGTTCAATTCTCAGGACCATGAAAAATAACAACTAAATCATGATGAGAAGCCCTACTGGTTAAAAGGCTTCAAAGATGGGAACTAAACTTTCAGGGGACAGGGAGGGGCAGAGGTCTCAGGGCCCCTGGCTCACAGGCACTCACCTGTGACTGGCTGTCCCCCATCATACTTGGGCGGCTCCCAGACTAGGATGGCCCAATCTTCTCCAACTGAGGTCACACGCACAGCCTCCGGGGGGTCTGGGACATCTGGGGGCCAGGAGAGTCAGGAGCACTCTCGCGAGCTCAGGGAGCCACCCCGGCTTGGCCCCCTTAGCCCTTTCTGCTCACCTACAACCCGAAGGAAGATGGAGGCCACATCCTCCCCCACAGGGTTGGTGACTTTGATGGTGTAGCGGCCCTCATCTGCCCGCTCGGCACTCTCAATCACGAAGCTGCTGCAGTCTACCCGCTGCTCCACACGGACCCTGCCCTCAGTGGCTGAGAACACCTGGACACAGGAAAGACGGCCTGAAGTGCAATGGCTGTCCAAACACAGACCCACTGCTCCAGGCCAGCCAGTGGCTCCCCACTGCCACAGAGTGTACGAGACCCTGGATTGGCACTCAACGCCTCTCAATCAATGCTCAGCCTCTCGACTTTCCACTGCCCTCCCCACCCTGCAAACACCATCCACCATTAGAAGCACCACACTGCTTTGTGAGTCCTGGATGTAAGGTCATTCCCTGAACATGTGACACCATGCTCTTACACACCTTTAATATCCTGGATGGATGCAGATGCATGGGTGGATAGTGGATGATGGATAATGGAGGATGGATGGATGGATGGATGGATGGATGGATGGATGGATGGATAGATGGGTGGTTGGTCTGATGGATGTTTGGATGCATGAATGGTGGGGAGCCAGATAGATAAATATATGAATATATGAATAAGCACAAAGCTATAAGGGTCAAGAGTCAAGAGGGGTCACAGGTAATGACTTGGGGCCAAGGGTCACAGAAAACCCCAGGCCATGGAGAAAAGTAAAGCTTACTCACAGATGAATGGAGGATATGTAATGATGAGGAAGCATTTTAGATGGATGGATGGATGGATGGATGGATGGATGGATGGATAGATGGGGGCGGATTTCTACATGGATGGATAACTGGGTTAATGAATGTATGAACACAGATGGATTAATTACCCGGATCGATGAGTGGATGATTAACTGATGATGGAAGAATAGATGGACGGACAGATGGATGAATGGATGGATGGATGGGTTAATAGATGGATAAACAGACAAATGGATTAATTACCAGGTGGATCAATGCCTGGATGATTGAATGATTGAAAGACAGGTGGATGGATAGACAGATGGGTGGATGGACGGATGGATGGATGGGTTAGTTGATCCATTGGTTTAATTAGCTTTTGAGTAGGTGGTTATGGATAAATCACCCACATCAGATAATGGGCACATATAATCTCCAGTTTTAGAAACAACCCAGTGAAGAAGGAATACTTGTCCATAGTTCATAGAAGATGAACCTGCGACTCAGAGAGGGGAAGTGACTTGTGAGAGGTACTCCAACAGCACTAAATAGGAAGGAAGCCCGGGAAGGCCCCACCTACATCATCGCCCTTCAGCCAGGTGGCAACGGGGGGCGGCTCCCCTGTGATGGCCACATCCAGCCTCAGCTTGTTCCCAGCTACAACCACAATGGAGTTGTCGGAGGTCTTTCCAGAGCAGTCCAAGTGGATCTTGGGTGGTTCTAAAGGTAAGGGAGACACGCTTCTCCTTAGGGACGGCAGGGGCCTCCCAGCCCACCAGAGGGGCCCTGAGAAGTTGTCTCCACAGGCACTGGCCCCAGAGCCTGTTCCCAGCCCCTCCTCACTCACACCCAGGGATCCAGGCCCTACCTCCCAGGCACCAGCCCTCACCTTGCTTGGGGACGTATTCCACCTTGATTTCTGCAAGACCAAGGAGGCTGGAGGTTAGGCCACTGCCAGGACCCTGTCACCTCACAACCCAGAGGCAGAGGTGAGCGTTCCACCATGGAAACCGGGGTGCTGGGAGGTTCGAGGCCATGGGCCCCCTGCTCCCTCCTGGACACCCTCAGTGTCCAACACTCATCACCTCCCACTGACTCCACCCTCAGGCACCCCCCCACTCCCCATCAACCTGCTTGTACACTCAAGGACACTGGGTCATGCAGGGAGGACGGACATGGCAAGGTTCCCTGGGCAATGAGAGGGTGTCTTCACCAAGGAAGTTGAGCTTGGCTGAGAGGGACAGCGCGTAGCCATCAGGCACGAAGGTGTAGTCCCCTTCATCCTCGGGGCGGACATCATCAATCACCAACTTGTGGATCCTGAAGTGGGGAGGGCAGGCTCAGGCCAGGTCTGCTGCCATCTGTGTCCCCGGACACACCCTCCTGGGTGCAACCTACGTGACTGTTACTTCATTGTGTTTTGAGACAGTGAAGGGTCTCACTATGTAGCCCTGCTAGCCTTAAACTCACGACGATCCTCCTTCCTCAGTCTCCTGAGTGCTGGGATTACAGGCGGGCACCACCACACCCGGCTCGTGCCCCTCATTTTTATTAGGGGCTCTGGAATGCTCCCGCCTGGATTTCTGTCTGTTTACGAGCTGTGCACGTATTGGGGAAGTTGCCGAACCTCTCTGTGCCTCTACTTCTTCATTACGGTGATACCCTACCTAGTGGCACCTAGAGGAGTACTGGGAACATGGTACGTGCTGACAGGCGTCAGGGCTAGGTGTCCTAGTGACAGAGGCCACCAGGGGACAGAACCCCTGATGTTACAGGAAATGGAGAAAGCCGTGTTTGAAGGCTGCGACTGCCAACCCACAAAGGCGTGAGTTCTCCCAGCAGGACACTGCACTCTGCCCCAGCAGTGCAATCTTGCAACGACCCCCCATCTAGTAGGATATCTATTTCTCACCCCTTGGGTCTGGGCTAGGATTCTTTCCCTGATAGAACAAGGCAGGAGTGACATGAAGTCCTCTCTGCCACCACAGGAAAAGCCAGGACTACCTTAGTGGAGGATGAGCTGTCACCACAGAGTAGTGGCAGCTGAGCTGTCCCACTGGATGTCCTGCCAGAGCCTGGGCATAAGCCACAGAGCTGCCATTTAAAAGCCACCGAGGCACCAGCAGGGATGTCCTGCCTCAGCCAACCCTCTAATCTTGCTCTCTGGAACCAGGCTATTTGTTCCATAGCCGCACTGACTGATACACAAGCTGCAGCTCACCTGCCAATGTGGGAGATGGTGATCCTCTTGCTGGGCCGCACCTCGATCCCGTTCTTGTACCACTTGCCTGTCACCTTCTCGTCCGACACCTCACACTTGAACACAGCCTGTTCTGCGGCCTTCACCGTCAGATCTGCGATGTCCTGCAGTACCTCGAGCTGTTTCTCTGGACAGAGAAGAAAGACATGGGGCCATCACCACTCCAGGGGGCCTCAGGCCCACGAGCACCCTCAGTGTGCCAAGTACTGTTCGGGTGTTGGGGACGCAGGGGTGGACATGGTGAACCCAGAACCCTGGGGCTGTCATGTCCCAGTGTGAGCAAGGAAACACAAGGAAAAGAGTGAGCAAGGAGGAGCCCAGGGACAGTCTCCTGGAGAAGGACTGCTAGGGACAGGGGCCTGGGGTGGGCAGAGGCGCGGCTAGGTACAGCACATGCCGAATACGTGTGTGTGTGCACACGCGCGTGTGCGTGCGCGCCCACCCCAGCACTGCATGATAAGGATGTAGCAGGCTTGCTGCAGCAAGGAGCCCCAGAGGCCGCTATGGAGGGAGGGAGCTGGGGTCACAGCCAGAGGGGACTTTGCTTTGGCTGAATAATGCGGGGGCCAAGGAAGGGCTGGGAAGAAGCATGAGATTTTACATTCCAATTATTATTATTGATGCTTTGGTTTGTTTTCAGACAGGGTCTTGCTGTCATTCAGGCTGGCCTCTAATTCATAGGGATTCTCCTGCCTCAGCCTCCCAAATCATTCAATTATAAGCTTGCACCCCCATGCCCAGCTCAAATTATTATTTGTTTTTTAAATAAGGTGATGTTTGTTTTTGTTTTTGTTTTTTTTTAAATAAGGTCTCACTATGTAGCCCAGGCTGGCCTTCAACTTGAGGCAATTGTCCCGCCTCAGCTGCCCAAGTCCTGGGATCCTAGGCACACACCGCCACATCCAGCTTTTCTTCCTCAGTTCTGTGAGAACAGGACTTTTGCTGTGTGGCCCCGGCGGGGCTTGAACTCTGCTGTGACCCATCCGCCTCAGCCCACTGTGTGCTGGCACTACAGGTGTGTGCTGCCACACCCACATAAACAAGGCAACGTGTTTACACAATTTAAAACATGACAGTCAAAGAATTTAGCCAGAGGAAAATATTTTCCCCTCAGCCACGCACTGCAGCGATGTGGCTCCCCTCCCGGAAAGTGATGCTCACCCAGCTGTCCTCTCTCGGCATGGGGGGACCCGGCCAGCCCTTCCTGGATCCCACAGTTCTCCACCCAGAAGCCAGCCGCTCCCTCTGTGCTCTGAATCCTCTCTGGGTGGCTCCCAGGACCGTGCAGGACGCAAAGGCGCTGTAAGCTGCGCTACGCTGCGTCACTCAGGGAAGGCCACGGAGAGCCACGCAGCACTGCCGGACAGTCTCCCCGAGGGGCCCACCCCAAGGCTGGCTGGGTCTGGGGATCGGAGCCTAGTGTATATACCTTCTTTCCTTCCTCTTTTCTTCCTTCCCGCTTTCCTTTTCCCTTTTAAGACACAGCATCTTTGTTTTGTCACTTAACAATTTACCTTGCAAATCCTCCCAAATCAGGAAATGTAACATTTCCTTTTTCAAACGCTGCACATCATCACAGTAGGATCATTTACTTGGCCCACAAATGCTTTGAGTTTGTTGGGCTTTTTCTCTTTACTTTTCATTTTTTATGGAATTAGCAACACACAGTGCATGGAGTCCCATGGGCTCCCCTGTGGTGACATCTTACACACTGGGGGCCACTGGTAGGCGCGGTGGTGCACCCCTGGATCCCAAGCCCTTGGGAGGCTGGGACAGGAGGATCCCTGTGAGTTTGAGGCCAGCCTGGGCTGCATCATGAGTTCCAGGCCATCCTGAATTGTGACCCTGTCTCAGAAGACCAAAGCAAAATAGCTGGGGGCCAAACTCTAGCACAGGATGCTGATAGGGTGGGGTCCTGCGAATGGAGTACAGATCCTGCCAGGGTTCACCACAACCCGTGTCCCTGAGGTCACACCAGCAGGCCTGTGTGTGTGATGTGGGGAGGTCACAGCGAGGGGACAGATGAGAGGGTACAGTGACAGCAGCCTAGGCCAGTGTCCGGAGGGCCCGCAGCCCCACCTTCCACAATGAGGTCGGCCTCGCACTGGCCACCGTTGGTGATGACCTGGAAGCGGCCCCCGTCCTCCAGGCTCACGTCGGAGTAGATGAGGATGTGGCGCTTGCCATCCTTCTTGAAGCGGTAGCGCGCCTTGTAGGACTCCTCCCGTGTAATTTCCACACCGTCCTTCATCCTGGCAGAGGGGACACAGGAGGGGTCAGTGAGGGGCCAGCACAGCCCTGGCCTGGCCCCAGAGGGTGAGGGGAGGAGCCAAGAGGACATCATGGGACAGAGACAGATGAAGGTGGGGAGTGGAGTAGAGAGGTCTGAGACAGAAAAAGAGATCATCGGAGCCGAGTGTGGCGGTGCACGCCTGTAATCCCAGCACTCTGGGAGGCTGACGTAGATGGATCTTCAGCTTCACCTCAGCCTAGTACACTACACACACACACACACACACACACACACACACACGGTCATGGGGAAAGGTCAGAGCAGGGAGAACCCCGAGGCTCTCAGGGGCAGGCGTCCAACATGGCGGCCTCTGTGAGCAGGGCTCCCCACCTGGGACACCCCCTTGCTCTCTACCTCCTCATCTTTCAGGTCACAGCTCAGTTTTCGACTGTCACCTCCTCCCAGAAGCCCATTCAGCTACCTGAGACCCTTCCTCCTTTGAAAAGCTGACAGTGTCAACTCCTGCCCCTCAGCACTTGTCAGAGTGGGGCATTTGCAGAGACGTGGTGAGCTTACCAATTCGGTCCCACACACCCTCACCAGCTTTCCAGGTTATAAACGCCATGAAGGCCGGTCCTGGGCCGCTGTCTCTCCCCACTTATCTCTGATGTGAGGAAGGTGGCAGCCAGACAGTGGGGCTGGGAAGAGCCAGGAGGGGGAGTGGTTAGGGGACTGCCTCTTCAATGGGCAAGGGGACAGGCGAGGGAGGGAATGAGGACACAGGGAGGGATCAACAGAGCAAGGACAAAAAAGATGGGGGGCAATGAATGGGAAAGGAAGGGAAGGAGAGACGGAGAGAGGGAGGAATGATGGATGACTGGGAGGGGTAAAGGGAAGAAGGGAAGGAGCCACAGGGAAGGAAGATGGGCCAGGGGAGAGGGGAGGGAGGAGTGCAGAGAGGGACAGATAATGCCTGAACATGTACGTGGGNNNNTAAACACACAGGAACACAGCAGGCGCCAGGAAAAGTGCCCGAAGGGGCCGGGATGGGCAGATGTCAGAGGTCCTGGAAGCAGCCCTGACCAAGGTCAGTGTTTTCAGGGAAAGCTGAGGTGGCCCAGTGACTCAGGAGAGGAAAGAAGCCCCTGAGGGAGGTCTCAGTCCCCTAAAGACTAGGGCTGAGGCAGCTGCGTGGAGACCAGGGCTGGGTCACTCACCACATGACCTGGGCACCTTCCTCCGACACTTCCACTGACATTTCCACCCGGTCCCCTACGAACACCTGCTGGTCCTCAAGGGGTGTGACAATCAGGACAGGAGGCTCTGCGCAGAGAGGGATAGGAGGCAGCGGTGTCAAGATGCCCACCTTCCCCTTCCCCCTGCTCCAAGGTCTCCACCTCACCTTTGACGAAGAGCTCAGTGAAGCACTTCTCATCCTTGACGGCCACCTCATAGGCGGCGTCATCGGCCAGAGTGCACTTGTTGATGGTGAGGATCCGCTTCTTCCCCACGTTCTCAAACACATACCTGGGCCGGGGTCCCAGCTCAACGTGGGGCAGGCATCACAGCGCAACCACCCACCCAGAGCCAGTGTCACTCTCTGTCAGTCACACGTGGGAGGGGACAGGAAGCCCGATTTCTGTCATACCAGCAACCGCAGTGATGGGGCAGTTGCCCATCTATGTCCACCTGCCCACCTTCCAGCAGGGACACACGGCCGCCTGCATTTCCCAGCCTGCACTGCTCCCAGGAGGACCAGCGGAGTGTGACCAGAAGTGGGGCTTCTCACACAGAACCTGAGTCCCCAGATGTTTTTTAATTCTGGTGGTTGAACCCAGCGCCTGTCTACTGAGCTATATCCCCAGTCCTTTTAAATTTTAAATTGAGTCCAACTCAATTCTCAACTGTAGCCTCAATTCTCAGGTGTGCAACATTGCAACCAGCTGAACAGAGCTCACCTGAGCGCCTGTCCTTGCGCCCCTGCCCCCACCCGGCCCCCACCCTGCCCCCACCCTGCCCAGGGCCCGCCCTGCCTACTTGCTGCTTGGCTTGATCTCCTGGCCATTCTTGAACCACTTGAGGGGAAGGTCCGGGTCACTGATCTCTACGATCAACTTGATCTTGTTGCCCTTGTCCACCTGGTAGGCCGGGTCGAGCTTTTTTGTGAAGGCTAGAGACAGATGGACAGAGGCATGGGGGTGAAGACAAGAGGCCCTGCCTTCCTGGGCACCCCTCAAGGAACCAGATCTCCCTCGGAGCTCCCCTAAGTTAAGGCCAGGAGGCCTCCCCAGGACTCAGATAGCCCCCCCAAGGCCCAGTTCCTGGGGCCTCCAACCGGCCAGCCCAGGTGGCCGCTGGCCATGGTGCTGACCTGCGCTCTTCTTGACTTCAACCTTGGCCTTCTTGAGCCGCTTGAGCATGCCCCGCAGGTCAGTGATGCCGTACTGGAAGGCGATCTTCTCGTACTCGCTCTTCTTTGCCCCTTTCAGGAGCTCCCAGATCTCCGGGGGGATGCCCAGGTCGTCATCATCTTTTTTCTTCTTCTTCTTCTCCTCCTCGACCACCTCCCTAGGGGAGGGGGACACGCAGGCCACCAGGAGTGAACTGCGGATTCCTGTCACCTGCCTTGCTCTCTCTGCTCACTTACTCTGTGACCTGCCCAGGCCACTGTCCATCCATCTACACCTATTCCTTCCTGCCCCAGTTTCTGTTCCCCACAGGGTTCCCCAGGGGAACACTCACATCGATGCCATCCCCTCTCCCAGTCAGAACTCTGCCAGGGTTGCCCACCCACTGCCCACAGGCACCTCAGCCTAGCAGGCAGGAGCCACATCTGCCCCCATCCTTCCAGACCAAGCCGCTAGCCTCATTCCTAACACCCTGGGTTCTTTCGTGTCTCCCCCTTGGCATGAATTGTTTTCCTGCCTCCTTCCCAACAAACTCCTCTGAGGAAACCCAGTGCCACAGTGCCCTTCTCTGGAGACATTCCCTGTCCCCCAAGGCAATGAGATACCCTTGCCTTTGGCTCCAAAAGGCCCCAGGACCCTTCTCTCTGATCACACAGAATGGTTGAATTTAGCAGAAAGCCATTGGGGGCAGTAACAATGGCAGAGACGGGCAGCTCACAGGGGTAGGCAGGACTGGGTGGTGGGTGGTGAGCACATGGGGCTGCGCACCGGGTTGGGTGTGGGACGGATATGGGTACAGACACATGGGGAGGTGGGCAGGTGGATGGGTGCAGGGATGGAGGGGTGCTGCAGCAGCAGGCACATGGGGCCTCTCAGGACGATATGGGTGGGTAGAGGGGTTTGACAGGATGGAAGGATGGATTTATAAATAGATGGATGAGTGTAACAGATAGGTGAAAAGATGGTGAGTAGGTAAATGGGTATATGAGTGTAGGGACCAGCAGACATGCAGGTAGATGGATGATTGGATGAGTGGATAGGGAGATGGGTAGCTGGTTGGGCGGATGGAGGACAGGACGGCTGGTGGGTAGAGG
>NDGN011533320.1:328-11178 GCA_002564285.1 Tympanoctomys barrerae
TCTGCATCTTGTACTATGAATAACTACTACAAAGACAACAATATGCAATGTATTATTTATTGTCACTGTCCTACTAACCTGTTTTGAAGCTGTCTCATTGCTATTTCTTTCTCACTAAAATTAATAAAAAACTAAAATAAAAAATAAACCTTCATTCCAGTAACAAGAAATAAGAATGAATGGCAAAGCTGCAATAGAGGAATCAGTGTGAAATTCAATATTCAGACAGAACAACAGGGAAAAAATTGTGACACCAAATTTTTACAATCCAGCCATGTCACTGTGAAGTCAATGTACAGAAATCTGCAAACAAGCGAGAATTCAGAGAGTAACTGCTATGAGGTCATCTTGAAAAAATAGTAAGACATTCAAGGAAATCAAGAAAACCAAAAATGAATCATAATTTTAAAAAATAATTTGGGAAAGCAGAACCCGTGGTGGAAAGACAGAAAAATTATAGATTCACTTAGTTATAGATGTAAAACTAAGGCATCATAATTAAAGAATTATGGAGTTAAAGAAAATGTAAATGCCTTGAAGAATAAAATAAAAGATAGATAATAGAAAACAGAGATAGGTCTTTTGCAGGTGGGAAGGGAACTAATGATGGGGGTTTGGGGGAGAAACAAGAATTAAGATGTGTATACATGGGTACCAACTCCTCACACTGAATATGATCACTATGAACCACTAACATATACTAATAGAGAATGTGCTGAGGACACAAAAGAAATGTAAAATGTTATTTCTGAATATGAAGAGTTTGAAATTAGGACTAAGGCTCACAGTGACTTCATCAACTTGAAAGTGATCTTTTGAGTGATACAGGACCTAAAAATGATACAGGAGAAATAAATGTAACTCCCAACCTGCGAGATGTTTGATATACTGAATTCTTGTTCCCTAAAGTTAAAGAATGAATTCTAAAGAACAACAGAGGAAAATTTATTGAGGAAAAGGAACGCGGGATAGGAATGGGGAATAAAGAAAACTCCCAAGGGGCAAAAGGGGCCCAGCATGTGTGGCCAATGAGTCTACTTCTCAAAGCAAGTTTTATACAGCAAAATCACGAGGAGGGTGCATTATGGGACCAAATGATGATGAAGCAGTAAGATTACAAGTAGGCATCTAGGTAATATTGATCCAACGGGGAAGCAGGTCATGTGGCAACTGAGCATGGATGACACCATTAACCTTGATCAATAGTGTTAGTCTTAGAGGGTGGGAGAGCTTAGGCAGCCCTCGGTGAGATCATGGTTTATTTATATGAGAAATCTCAAAAGGGTGGTACCAATCCTCTCAGGCTTCCATTTATCCCTCTGGGAAGTGTGTAAAGCTGACCCTTGTGACCTTTATCCTCTCTGGGTCTTCTTTGGATCCTCCAGCCACAGTTCTGATGCATTTTAATCTTCCTCACTGACTCCCTTAAGGGCCTATTTCTAATGACCTATGATATTTCTACCTAACTGAGCTGTCTAGCATAAGCCTACCATTTTTGATAGATGGAAAAAAATGAAGTCAATGAGAATAATTTTTCCCACATAGCACAAATAGAGGAAGGGAGGCCGGGGAGATGGCTCAGTGGAATAAGCACTCCCCTGGCAAGCTCAAGGGCCTGAGTTCAATCCCCAGTTCTAAAAAAAAAAAAAAAAAGAGGAAAGACCCAGGTATCCCAGCTGCACTGAAACTAAAACTATAGGATAATTCCAAAAATCCAAAAGGAAAGCAAGATCAGCCTTCATTGAAAGCTGAAGAAAGAAAAGATGATGAGGCTTCTTAACAATGATTCTATGAGCTTTGCCTCTTTTTCAGAGGGCAATGGCTCTGTCCAGCCCTGAAACCATGGACTTAATCCTCAGTTATACAGGACCATTGAGCAAAGCGACATCTGTAATAGTAAACAGAAGTGTACATGGTCATCATTTTCACAGAGGCAAAGGTCAAATTTTCTATTGAGCTGTGAATTAGGGTGCTTTCAGTTGCAAGTGACAGAAACATACGCCACAACAAAATAAGTTAATTAAAAATAGGGCAAGAATTTATTGATGCATAACTGAGCTGTGACCTTTAAGAATGGTGATTCCAAGGAGCTCGACTGACATCAGCGCTCTGCCTCAGTTTTCTCTCTGCTTAGCCTTACTTTGGGGCGGGGATCCGCAGACATCGAAGCTCATGCACCAATGCTTAGGAACTCCCTGGAGGTGTTTCCCTGCAAAGCTCTACAGAAAAGTCTCTGGGGAGACCCTTATTTCTTTTCTTTTTTGTGTGTGATATGTACATGTAAAAAATCCTTATTATTTAGCCATAAAAAGAAGGAATACACTAATACATACTCCAACAAGGATGAGTCTTGGAAATATCATTCCACTTCTGTGAAAAATCTAACGGAGGCAAAGTAAGCGCAGTCACATGAAAGCACAGAGGGAGCTACAGTCCAAGTGGGAAAGCAACTGGGGAGCTGTTTGCTTAAAGACTTGCTGTCTGGGATGGTGAACAAATTTTAGAAAGAGTCATGATGGCTTTATAACATCGTGGATTTAATTAATGCCACTGCCCTGTCTAGCTACATATGGCCAAAGTCACCTATTTTATGCTGCAGCTATTTCTTCCCTAGATAAGATTTCCCCTAATATTATTCCCCAGCCTGCCCCAGACTGCTATGGGTGACATCACAGAACTTCCCAGCTCAACCTCTGCAAGTTTCCACAGGTGTAAAATGCAAGCACTAATTCCAGCCCTACTTTTCTCATCCTTGCTGTCAGAATAGGAAATGTGGTAGGACCTTCTAAGCTGCCAAGGGCTGAAGTCAGATACTGTTATTGTACCAGAGATTTAAACAGAAGCCCTCATTAAGTTGGTCTTAAGTGCTGTGCAATAAAATACTTGTTTCTTCATGTCTAATATTCCAGAGACAAATTTTAAGGGCCACTACTCCATGCAGTTTGTAACACACCCCACACGACCTGACTGATGCGGCTCTCGTCACACTGGTTTTGACTACAACATTTCCACTTACTAACATACTTCCTCTTAGCATATCTTGTACACGTTTGTCACAAAGATTGATTCAATCATGATCCCTATAAATGGCTCAAAAAGAAAGGGAAAGAAACAACCTCGTGACTGCCAGCTCTTTTTCAGAGGGACTAAAGCGAGTTGCTACACAGCACAGGGTGCCAGGACGCACTGTGAGGGTGGACAAAGGAGCCGTGGTACCCAGCTCTAGAGCTGGCTCCTAGACCAGGGCCTACCACAGACACAGTCAGCTTCCGGAGAGGCTCCTCCAGCCTCTTCAGCTCTGCTGAACAGTGTGCTTCAGAAAGCCTCCCACGCTCACAGGGGACCTGGTGCTCCCCAGGCTACTGACCCCAAGGCAGTGGTGCTCACAGCAAAACACAGTCCTGGGCTGGGTTCAGTGAGCTCCAAATTCAACTATCAAAGTGCATTCTGAAAGGCAGGCCTGAGGCCAGTATCTTTACTTATTTCTTTCAGCAGCGGTGGTTATATTGCACGTTGCTGTCTTCAATGTAGTTGCTCAAATTATCAGGTATGATCATGGAAAATTGGTCAAAATAAAAATTTTAAGCATTAACTGCTACCTTCAAAAATCCAATAGAGGGGCCAAAAAGATAGCTCAGAGGCATAAGCACCTACCTGGCAAGCACAAGGACCTGAGTTCGATACCTGCCCCACATGCCGTGCAGTCTAGGCCCTGGATCCCCAGGCGTGCTGTCTCGATGTTGGTGCCCACCATGCAGCCCCAGAACCGCACATGGTGGTGCACACCAGTAATCCCAGCACTTGGGAGCTTGAGCCAGGAGGATCTCTGTGAGTTCAAAACCAGCCTGGGGGCTACAAAAGTGAGCACAAGGCCAGCCCGAACTGTGTAGTGAGACCCTGTCTCAAAAACAAAAACAAAAATCTATTTCTAAAAATCCAGTAGAAATTAGTAGTACAATAATTTTAGCCATTCTTTGTCTTCTCCTTTCCCTTATCCCAACTGTGTGTTTCTTTTGAGCAGTTTCTTTCCCCTTTACCATGTCTACTGTGTGTTGTGTTTGCCCCTGAGGAAGTCATTGTTGGAAAGAGATTTGATTTTTTGGAGATTCAGCGTCTAAGTACTGGGAATGGATTCCCCGTCATAAAGTGGGTCTAATAATGGAAGAGAGGCTGGGGATGGGATAGGAATCTTTTCAGCTGTCAAAATCCTAAGTATTAACCATCAACAGAGATAAAACAAACAAACAAACAAACAAAAACACAGGAGGGAAGGGCAGAAAAAGGGAACTGCCATCACAGTTTCCAGAGGAGGAGGAGGAGGAAGACACATGCTAGGGAACTATAACATTTTGTTAATAGAAGACTAAATAAAGCCCAGTTATCAAGTAAATCTCCTTTGAGGTAAACTCACGCTCTTCTCTCAGAGGCTAATTTGTATGGCATTTGCTTTCACAGGTAATAGCAGTGACGGGAACAAACCAACTGCAAGCTGCTAGACATGAAATAGTCTTCTTTTGAAAAGACTAAAGTCTATGAGGCAAAGTCGGAATCACAACGTCTCTTCAGATAATGACTACTGCTGCTAACCACTCACACATAGTTAATGGAAATTTAAATTGCGCAGCATAAGTTTTGAAACAAAGGACCTCCCCCAGTTAAGAAAAACATTCTTCAGCACCATCCTACTCTGAGAAAGCCTTCCTTGTCTCCCACGTGGTAGGTATGGAATTTATCAGAAACCTAATTCTCCCTGACATTTGCACCATACTTTCATGTTGTCGTAGATTAACGCTATTGATCTTTCTAACCTTCCCTGCAGGCCTTACTGTAATCAATTGCATTTTTATGGATAATAAAATGAGGTATGAGGCAGTCACATGGTGTCACTTGTGTGTGAATTCTGCCTCCACCATCAAGGAGATGCTGTCATTTACAGGGACAGAACACCAGACTTTCTCACGCACTGCCTTCTTACTACCTGCTCGGGTGGGGCAGTTTCTGAGCCTTGGTGTTGTAGCTATTTGGAGCTGGATAACACTCTGTCCAGGGAGCTGGGCCGTGCATGGCCCTCCTGATGTTCATTCATTAGATGCCAGGAGCAGCAATTAAAAGGGCCCCAACTCTGCAAAATGTCTCTTCATGGCATGGGGACAAAAATCACTCCAGTTGAAATCACTGCCTAACAGGAACATGCAGATCTTTATGGCTTACATATAACGTGCCTCAACAAAGTACTAGATATTCTTTATATAAGAATAATTTTAGATAATAGTATCCTTTTAATAGTTTCCAACTATCGCAAAATCTTGGCTTGTGGGTATAATTCAGCCTAGAAACACACTTGTAATTCAAAACACATGTAAGTCAAAATGAATTTCCCCAGAAAAGATGATGGAAACTCAGGTTATTCGTTCTACAACTTAAAATATTCATGTGAAGTGGTGATAATACAAGGGCCTGGGAGGTAGCCCAGTAGAATAAATGCCTGCCTGGGAAGCGCAAGGTCCTGAGTTCAATCCCCGGTACCAAAAAGAAAGAAAGAAAGAAAGAAAAATAAACAAATTCATCTGCACTTGTCTTTAAAAACTTCACAGCTTGCATGAGGGACACAAGAGAGGACAAATTTCACTATTGCTACTGGAATCACTGCCATTTTTTGGCTCAGTGGAATCTTCTTACATGCAATTTAAACAAGAAACCTATGCAGTGACACTTGCTTTTGCCTCTTTTTGGGAATTTGCATAAATGTAACATTGTGTTGGTGTTAAGCAGATTCATTGCTCACAGTGATGCAGGCTTATCTGTTTCTCTACAAAATTTTGCGCTATCTCCCACATTTTATACATCTCCTTATTCTCATTTGAGGTGAGGGATTCTTTCACGTTTTTCTCCTCCTCCTCTTTTAGGAATTAATTGCTCACAATCTTGGAGAGAGAAAGAGAGATAAAGGCTGGCAAAATAGCTCACCAGACTAAGCACCTGCTTTGGCAAACGCAGGGACCAGGGTTTGATTTCTGGTCCCTCACGCTATGCTGGGCCCTCCCCCGAGGTGCGCTGAGCCAGCAACCAAGTCCAGGGGTGGTGGTGCACGCCTGCAATCCTAGCACTGCGGAAGCTGAAAACAGGAGGATCGCGAAGAGTCTGAGCTACATGGTAAGACCCTGTACCAAATACATAAATGAAAGGAAAGAAAGAGAGAGAGACAGAGAGAGAGAGAGATAACAAGAGTGAAGAGCAAGAATAAGAGAGAGAGAAAGTAATCATTGGCTTGTTTCTGATCATGTTATCATAAACAGCTCCATTAGTTAGAAAAATTATAGACAGATGACAGCATAGGCCCTCAGGGGAGTCAATGAAGAAGAGGCCATTGTCAAGTTCATGAAATCACTATGAGTCTTGTCCTAATTGCAAACTCTTCAATATAGCAATATCTTACATTTTTTTTGTATCCTCAGTACACTTTTTCTTAGTATAAGCTTATGATTCTTAGTGATCATATCCACTGTGAGGAGTTGGGGAACATAAACTTGTGTCACACATCTAACAGGTTGGAAGTTACACTTATGTCACCTGTGTCACTTGGAAGGGCTGTATAACTTGAAGCCCTGACTGAGACCATTGGGAGGAGATAAGGTTTGTTTTGTTTCATGGGCTCTGTACAGTGACTTGTTTAGGTAGTCAGAAATCGTCAATCTATTTGTCAATTGCGTATGCCTTGAATTCTTGTGTCTTGTCTTTTTCATGTACTGTTTTTACTAAAATGATGATAAATGTAAGGTGAGAAAATGGAAAGATTATGTTTCTTAGATGGGACATTTTCATTCTGCAGACAGGATTTTATATTCCTGTTTTGTATATGCTGAGTTTGGAGAACTAGTTGCTATATTTATTGGTACTCTTTGCTTGGCTTGTTTGACCTGTTAGTGGGGCTGGGGAGATAGCTCAGTAGAATAAGCACTTGCCTGGCAAGCACAAGGACCTGCGTTCAATCCCAGTTCCCCTCCTCCCCCTCCCCCGCAAAAAAGAAGTTTGACTTGTTATACACCAGCACTAGGTAAAAGTAATGTTAGAGCATCCCCTAGTGGACTTCTCTATGAAATGCTATAAAATAGATCTTATGAAATCTAGTTTATATTTAGAAAATATACAGACATATTACTAAATCATGGAACTCCATGTGCCAGTTAAAAACAATAGGTTGGCAGCCATTCTCAGGATATGAAAGACAGGCTCCCCAGGGACACTCTGGCCTGATCCCCTCTCTACACCTTAGAGAGGAGTGTAGAGGCTGTTCTGCCCCAGTTTCCCCTCAGGTCTGACCTTCCTCTGGCAAGGAGGTAATCTTAGCTCTTGATAGTCTCCACTCTCACCCTTCAGGATGGGGGTAATGATTCTTCAGCAGCTCACTGTGGATGTGAGAAGGGAAGATTTCCTCTTTCTGATTTCTTTTTTGATCTTTTCCTGTCACTATGTACTTTTCTTTTTTGAAGGCATATTTCTGCTTTTTAAAGATTAGAGAGAGAGAGGAACTCTGACCTATCTTGAATTGTCCCTCCTACCTAACAATTATGAACTTTTAACTTGTCCCCATTAAAAAAGAGAGAGAGAGAGAGAGAGAGAGAGAGAGAGAGAGAGCATTTTCTAATGCCAGAGGTACAGAAGTCCTCTTAGGTGAGGACACATTCAGTTAGAGAGAGATCTCCAACTTCCTGTCTCTGTGTCTGTCAGTCTGTCTGTCTGTCTGTCTGTCTCTCTCTCTCTCTCTCCCCCCCCCCCGGCCTGATTCTCCTTGGTTATGTGTGTAGGGAAGTAATTTTTGTAATGTGTAAGTTGTGGTTGCGGAATGATGGATACAGGTTTTTAACTTTTGAGTTCTGTAAGTATGTTGTAGATTTAGGAACAGAAGTTTCAGAGTGGATTTTGAGTAATTCTTAGCCTTATCTTGCTGCTAAGAAGACAGCTTAGGTGATTGGGTAGACAGCACAGATGTCTTGGGGACTTCTTTGCCCAAGGGCCCAGGCAGGATTTTACCAAGCCGGTCCTTTCCTGTATCTCTGGAGAGGATCTCTTTTGAAGGCTGTTCTGACCACTTCTGACTTTCCCTTTGATATTTTCCTCACTCTTTCAAAAATTAGAGAGCAGTTACTCAGATATCTTGATTAGAGCTTTAATTTTCTAGCGGTGCTTCCTTCTCTAAAATAACTGTTGTGGCTTGAATCAGTTGTAGCTTGTACTTTTGGAAACACATGCTGGAGGTAAGACTGCATTTGCAGAGAAGTTGGGGGCTTGTGTAGGTGACCTGACCTGCCTTCTTGTTGCTCTCCAGGTGACAGCCATCTGCTGTGGAGCAGGCCACCTCAGGGAATTCCCCGGAGGGCATGTAGAAACCAAGTAGGGATGAAAAAGAATGCCTATTTCCCTTTTTTGGGGAAACTCAATGTCAAATTCACTTACTCCTTTAAAATGTATTCTTAAGCTGTAGAATTGTTTGACCCTCTTCTATTGAGGAAAAAAAACTAGTTTAATATTTTTTCTGCATCTGTCATGAATGTCTAACCCCGAAGGCAAAATGGAATGTAAAGAGAAGTACTGATTCTGAGCCTGTTGTGCAGCTAGAATGGTGCTGTAAGAGAGAGGGGAACTGGGCAGAATTGTCTTCTCTTCAGACTTTCTTTGTATTAAGAGACAATGCTTACTTCTATTCAGAACATAAGAGGAAGGCACAGGAAAACCAGACACCTCTGGCCTTAAGGCACAGTTGGATGCATCCCGTTGCTGAGCCCGAGGTTCCTCTCCTTTGTCCTTTGGAACCTAACAATGAACTTTCCAAGGCAATCGTCATTACACCCTCACCCCTTCTTACTGAACTTGAGGTTCCACTCACTTGCTCTCAGTGGACCCCAACAGATCACACAAGATCTGGATGAGTTTTCAGATGACTCTAATAAGTACCTTGAGGTCTTTAAGGGGCTTACGCGGACTTATTAATTAGACTGCAAAGATGTAATGTTGACTTTAAATCAATCACTGACTTCTAGTGAGAGACAAACAAGACTAAAAACTGCTTTATGTTTGGAGGTGAATTCCATGTTGTTAATTTTATAAGGCCAGAAGACAGCTAGCAAGGGAAGTACCAGGTTTTTTTGGATCCCAAGCAGTCCCTATACAAGATCCCCACTGAAGTACCAACTCCATGGGAGACTGGAATATGCATTCATGAAGGTGCAAGAAGGACAAGAAGTAAGCCCTTTAGTTATTTTAAATTGTCAACTATTAATCAGGAGAAATATGAGGACTCCTCTTATATCTTTTATAAGAGGCACTGAGGTAGCATACATCTCTGAATGAGAGACTGTTCTTAAAGATTAGTTTATTACCCAGTCAGCTTCAGATATTAAGCAAAAGCTAAAAAACCTGGCTTTTGTTCCAGATAGTTCACTTGATGCATTAGCAAGAATTGCCTCCTCAGCATTTTATAACCCAGACCAGAGAAGGCCAAGGGGAGAAAACAAAGAGACAAGAGGAAATGGCTGCTTCGGTTATAAATTTATAAGCAATAGAACATAAGTCTGATTCTTGGGCTCCAAGAAGAGTTCCATGACTAAACTTTCTGTGGAAATCTAGGTCACCTTACAAATGATTGTAAAAAGAACTGTCAGGAGGAGAGACCCCCTGAGCCTAGCCCTGGTGGCAAAGTTGACCACTGGAAGTTAGAGTGACTTCTGAGGCAGAGGCCCCAGGGATCAAACCCATCTTACCAGCTGGTCCAGCAAGACTAAAGGGCCCTGGGGTACTCTTCCTTTTCCCTCTGAGTGGCCTGTCATCTCCACAGGGGAGCTCTGGGCAATCATGATTATAGAGGGAAAAGAAAACAGCCTACTGCTGGACAATGGTACATGTCTCTTGGTCATTTTTTTCAATCCTGATCTTCCTTCCAACAATCATACTTTGGTTAAAGTACCTTAGATTAACAAATTAAAGCAATAGTGCCCATACACCCAGTGATACCTATCCTGTACACTCTCCTTTCTCTGATCCTGGAAGATGCTGGTTATTTTTCAGTGTTAAACTCAAAAACACCTTCTTTTGTATCCCTTACACACTGATTTTTCAGCTTCATTTTGCTTTTGAAAATCCCCACAACCACGCTGTCAGTTGACTCGGGCTGGCTTCCTTGGAGATTCAGATAGTCCTCATCTTTCAAACCAAGTGTATTTCCGCAACTTGGCCTGTTTTGAATGTTCCCAAATCACAATCTTGCAATATGTAGACAATACCTGTATATCAAATAAGTATTGTTGCATGCTTCCTCAGAAGAGCTCTCTAGTCAAGGTACCTGTGCTCTGCTAAATTTCTAGCAAAAGTTATAAGGTCTTTAAGTCTAGGGTACAATTTTGCATCCCTGAGGTAAAACACTTGGGCTTTATCATATCTAAAGAGCCCAAAGACTTGGAAAAGAGAGAATTAAACCAATGCTTTCCCTTCCCTAACCCAACACCCTACAACAACAAAGGAGATTCCTAGGAATTACAGGTTTCTGTTGCCTTTGGATAGCAAGGGAACAGTGAGATCACATGACCCATCTATCAGCCTATAAAGAAGGCCCAAAAGGCAGATACCCATATTGTAACCTGGGGACTTGATTCTTCAGCTGCACTCCAGCAGCTTAAACAAGTACTTTTTTAATGCCATATTTAGTAACATTTATTTATGTATTTATTTATTTATATTAATGTTATTGAGAAAGAAATAGCAATGGGACAGTTTCAAAACAGGTCAGTAGGATGGTCACAATAATTAATACATTGCATATTGTTGTCTTCATAGTGGTTATTCATAGTACAAGATGC
>NDGN011533324.1:0-12322 GCA_002564285.1 Tympanoctomys barrerae
TCCTAACGATTCGATTTGAAACTGTCTATTTGCTGTTTATCAATAAAATTCTGAAAAAAAAAAGAATTCAAATTCTCAACTATTGACCATCTCAACTAATCATATTTCTTTACTTCTAAATTCAAAAGATAATCTAGGCTATCTCACTTATTGTCTTAACTGAAACTATAGGCTATCATTCATATTTTTTACCATACATTGAAAAATCTTCAATAAGTAAATTATTTTTCTTCGTAAGCTTTACATATATCTACAGTCACATTCATGAGTTTCTTTCATTCTAATCAATTCTAACCACTTTGGAAAGAAAATAATAAGTAATAGGGTTACATTTTTAGTGCATTCTTCTAAGAAAAGAAAGAAAGAAAAGGGAAAGAAAGAAAGAAAGAAAGAAAGAAAGAAAGAAAGAAAGAAAGAAAGGACGAAAGGACAAAAAAAGGAAGCAAGCAAACTATTTCTTTCACCACCCTCCAGGAAGTAATCCTACTATTGTTCTTGTATATTTTCATTACTACATGCAGTGATTTTATTTTTAATCTCCTAATTGGCTTGCGTATCTTTTATCTCCTTAGGCCTCAGATTGTTTCCAATATTATCTAATCTGGATAAATTCTGCTCTGCAGTTGACTAAGTCTTTCATGTTATTGCAGCTGAATCAACTCACCCTTGAATACGTGAACATTTACCATACTTCAAACAAAAATCAAATCAAAACAAAACAACCCATGAACACGCGCACTGTCCTTCTTCCGGTTTCCAAGTACTCATCCATATCGCCATGCTGCTCTGTAGCTTTGATCACTACAAGGATAGTTGACTTTTGGTATTTTTCTCAGTCCTGATGTTTCTGTTACTACACAGGACTTTTTCCTCTCATTTCTCTATTATTCCCCACTGATACTGCAAGGTAGCTCCAGAATCATGGACAGTTACAGCAAAAGGAAGATTTTTGTAGTCAGTATAACTCATTTTGTAAGATGTAACTAGATTATACCTGTGTTTCTCACCCAGAAGTTCCACTAAGTTGCAAGAGTCTATTTCTACATATCCTGCATACATCTGCTTTAGTTTTCCTCCATTTTATCCATGCTTTTAGAGTCAGAAGGAGAAAGCAACCTCTGGATATAAATTTGTTCTCTTGATGAAGAATGTAGAATTGGCATTAGACTAATTGTCCTCAATATTTATGCTCATTAATAATGCCTTATATGGGCCAAAGATAGTCCCATGTACAAGTCTAGTACCAGACTAAAGAAGTGTTTTTAAAGAAATAGAACAATCTAACTAATATCTCAGCTATCTATCTATGATTAAAAACTAAAATTATTAAATAATTATATGGAGTATTGTTACATGATTAACTCTAGCTTCAACAATCATTACTATCAGCTCAATCAAAAGGGACAGCCTCAAAAACAAGTAGAAATTCATTTTCTGCACATAAGGAAAGTCATTATATATTATTTTCTATATTGAGAACAAATTCAGTTCTAAATCCTTGAAGAAGTTGGGATTTACTTGTAATTATCTTTTATTTTATTAGCAATCTAGACCAAGCTCAATTATAATGGGTGTTAAAACCAATATTCAATGAAAAAAGACACTGCTAGCATCTGAGCTAAAGGTTTTCATGTATTTTTATCATTACATTTTCATGGCATCCTTTAAAGATATTTGCAATCTCTATATAACAAATGAGCAAACTGAGGGTTAGAAATGAATAATTTAATGAAACACTATATAAATAAAGTAAAAGAGGCAGTTTCAAAGTATGAGTCTGCTGAGTTTTACTACTACTATATTTATTATCTTTGTTTGAATGCTTTTTCATTTAAATTAAATTTATTTGGATGTTGCCTGGTATCTTGTCCAAATAAATTTTATAGGAATAGCTTTTAATTAGATATTGTTTAAGGATCAATAATAAGTTAATATTCCTATCTCAGTTTCTGAGATGGACAGATGTGTGTTAAAAGCTGAGTAATCCAGTTAGTTTAGGAATGGCTCTCTGTATCTACAAAATTAACAGATATTCATTGATTAATTTACAAAAGCATTACAGTTAATTGCGCATGTCATTGTATGATCTTTCCTGTTAATTGTGGCATGCATACTACATGTTCCAAAATATAGGAAGAGCTGAGAAATTTATGAAATGATCTTATAGGAATGTAATTCCATTTCACAAATGAAAAATTAAGTGATTTCAATTATGAATGTACATTTTTAATTTCATAACTTTTTCTCATTAATTGGTGAAATTTTACACTTTAATATGATAAATTTATTTACATGTTTTAAAAAGTACACTGAATTTGTTAAAATGTATACACTATTAAATGTGTGATCTTAAAAATACTGTTCTAGTTATGAAACAGTTAACCCTTAATAATTTCACTTTTTAATAGGTTCTTCCCATTACCTTTGAGATAGTTCTTCATTTTTTTGAAAGAAGGAATCCTTTTTGCTTTGCGACTTTAATATTTAATGATAGCTTTAAAATTTAATTCTCTCTATGGTAAGAAGGATGTTTGTACCTTTGAAAATAGTTTATAAATTGGTCTTCTTTCTTTTATAGAGGGTTTTATATATGAATCATAATTGTACCTATTTGAGGATAATTTATTCTGCAAGACTTTTAGATGTTAGCATCAGGTCTATTTACCCGTATCCATTTTCAATAGAGGATATATACGTGGTTATCTCTTCCAAATAGGTTAAATATTGTCTATGTGGTGTACAGTGGCAATGTAAGTTAATAGTAAAAATGCAAATTTCACAATTATCATTTACAGGTTATCTGGTCTTCGCCACATGTCTTTAAATGCATAAATCTCAGTTATATCACTTGTGAAATAGAAATGGAAAGAACAATGTGGCTACATGAAGATTTTGTCTAAGATATTCCTATAAATAACTGCAGTCACAAAACATGCTTTCAACGTAGGTCAGTCTCTTTTTAAAATATATGTGTAAGCATCCCACTTTAAATGTTAAAGTAGTCAATAAAAACAATCAAGTGACATTCATAGAAGAATATGGGTTTAAATATATTCTGTTCAGAAGAGCCCTGTGATAAGTAACCTGACGGGCCCACGTTCTTGCTTTGTCACCCTCCTGTGGGATTAGTAGAGCACACTTCTCAGTGTGTCTGGGTGGTCGGAAGAAAGACACAGGAGATTTGACCAGTTCGCTGTCTCTTTCTCTCAGCACTGTTCTGTTCCTTTCCTGTTCTGCTTTCTAGAGCATGAGCTGAGTCGCTTTGATCCACAAGGTTCTACTGCCAAGAGGTAACTATGGACTTGGTATTAAAAAATTGTGAGAAAAATACACTGTTTTCATTGTCAAGATGTGGACTTCAGATACTTATCCAGAGTGATGGGAAAACTGATAAGTATTGCCTCTTTTAAAAGAATGTTACATCAAGCATTAACTGAAATATTCAAAATAATCTTTTATCTTGCAGACCAGTAAATTCATCCTAGATTGTAGAAATGTTAACCAGTCTCTGATCATTTGGTCTCCCAGCACTGATCACTTCTGTGTGAACCTTGTATTTCTCAACAACCAACTCTGTCTGGTGCCAAGACGATACTTGTAGAGGTCTATCATGCTTACTGTTTGCTAATGTTGTTTTAGAAATGTTGAGACATACATATGGGGTGTGTGTGTGTGTGTGTGTGCATGTGTGTGTATGAGTGTGCATGTGAAAATGTCTTAATACTTGTCTGATCCTATCAACAAAATCTTGGCTGCAGTTTGGATGAATAATTGATTGAAGAAAATGGCATCTCTATCATTTCTCAGGATTCTTTGGATTTCAGAGCCACACTTAAGTGAAGAAGACTACTAATCCTGGGCACTGGCAGCCACATGGATCCCATGGAAGGAGGGATTAGGAAAGTTAAAAATGGCATATACGAATTGAATCATAATTGTACCTGTTTCAGGATAATGTATTCCAGAAGGCTTGAAAAGTTATCATCAGCTCTATTTACCCAAACACATTTATTCTATTTACCCTAAAGCTTTTAGTCCTAAAACTGCTTAAACCCTTATGTATACCTGTTGAAAATATGTTACCAGAAATTTGGTCATTTAAAATTTGAATTTTTTTGTTTCCCTCATCAGAAAGGAGAAAAGATAGGAAAAAAGTATGGGGGAAAATCATGCAAGTATATATACAAGATGGCTGACATGATTGTATTAATGATTTCTATCATTTTTTTAAAAATAGCAGTTAATGTTTAGAATTTTCACCTTGACTAATTCTGTATGCTGATGTCTGTGATTTAAGCAACTAAATCTAGGAAAATAATGTATAATACAAAAACCATGTTTGGATACCTTTCATCTTGGTCTAAATGTGTACTATTTCTAATGACCCATCAATTATTATTATAATCTCTTTAAAATAAATTAAAATAAAGACTAAAAAGGACAATACATAATTGAGTTTTATTGAAGACAGCTATTGGTGTTCAATTGTTTGTTCAGTCTTTCATACTATGTCAATCTGAGCAACAGATTTGATGATAAAAATAGATAACATAACAAACATTGCTAATTTTCTATTCTTGTTTTGCAAATCCGTAACATTGTTGTATGTTGCCTTGTTTTAGTCTTTGCTACTTTTATTTAATTTTACTTTCATTTATTCTTTGAAATTAAATAAAATAGTTTTAAAAGAAATTAATTCCATAAATTTGTACATTTATTTCCAATTTCATGGCTCTGAGGGTCATTCTATGGCCTATAAAAATGCACATTGAAATTCCACTATCAGGATCAGACTTATAAGAATTTAGACATAATCAAATGTCAAACTCTATAAAAGAATTCACTTTGCAAACAGTCTATTTTCCAACACCAAATGCAAAAATTGAAATTAACGCCTGTTTCTCCATGAAATCATAAGGTCACCTTTTATATTGCACCACTTCTGCTGTTCCCTTTCTTGTTACTTCACATGACATTGCATGACAATATAGAGAAAACTACAGCTAATTTGATGTGAATGGCAAATCAGAATTTATTGACAGATGCATGCTGTGTTAGGCATCTGCTGAAATCATTAGTTTGTGACATCAGACATGTAAGTTCTAATTCATCTTGAATGTAGTATCATTTGTAAAAAGAGCAAATTAATTCATCAACCTTCAGTTGAGGATTATAGTAAGATGAGAATGGAGAGTAAAAAGAATCTCATACTCTCTAATATTGAAAGTCACAAAAACTTTAAGGTTGTAGAAACTTAATTGTAGTTTTCAGTATAGATTTTCACTGTCTGTCCTAAAACTATGAATGTATGTGGCTAGGAGGAATGTGTTGTAAGATAAAGCCATTTTGAGGAGCTCTGAACTAAACAAACAGATGCCATCAGCTGTACTAAGCTGTAAGATAGAGTGCTCACTGCTGCAGCCTGTACTCAGAGTTCTAGGAAAAAACTTGTAGTCAGAGAAGACCCTGACAAAGGCCACAAGAAGCAAAGTCTATATGCTTGTGACTCATAATGTAGAAAACAGGGGGATTTAGTTGATGAGGGAGAAATGGTGAACAGTGATATGGGTAAGATGAGATAAATCACGTAGGACATTACAGGCTGACTCAAACAACTTGGATTCGATGCACTGATACACAAGGCAACTTAAAATTTTAAGCAGAAAAAATATAAGCAGAGAAATATCATTGAGTCACTTGCATTTTTGCTTTGTTCTCTCTCTTCTTCTCAGAAGAATTACTGGGAAAGGGAATTTAGAGCTATAGGGGTAGATTGAATTGAATGCATGATAGAAATGAAGAAAATAGAGAAGTTTTGATGGTATATTAATTAATTTATTTATGAAAATATTTTTGCAGGGATGTAAAGAATAAAACTGTATAACGTGTTGAGATATGAAAGTTTCATTTTTGTGTATGCTACTGAAATGGTATGATGTTATCTATATATAGGAAGAAAAATAAGTTGGAGGATAACAAAATATTTGAGTGTGGTTAAATTCATGATATTTGTTATAAATCAAATGAAAATATTAAGTGTTTAATTGTAGTTAAGGAAACATTTAGGGTAAACTTTATGCTAACCTTCTTGTTATTTGACTCTACAGAAGAGTTTCAGTTACTCGGAATTAGGAAATAGAAATGCAATGTCTTTAAGATATATTTTTCTGGGGCTGGGAAGATGGCTCAGTGGAATAAGCGCTCCCCTGGCAAGTGCAAGGGCCTGAGTTCAATCCCCAGTTCCGCCAAAATAAAAAAAAGGTATATTTTTCTAGTATTTAGAGCTTGAGCAAAGATGACTGAGGTAACCATGTAAACTGAAGAGACCATTTTAGCCAGAAGAAAAATATAATTAGTGTTTGTTTATTTTGTGCCATCACAAGAAACTCTCAGTGTAATAGGAGAAATAAAATACCCAGGCATACAAAGGTGTCCATAATCTTGAATAAAAAGGAAGAGAATACAGAGAATAGTCTGAAGATTTTTATTTTGACAATAAAAACAACCAATTTTACAATATTTTCCTTGAGGTAGCCAGAAAATTGTGGTAGGTGTTATGAGGGAACATATGGTTAAAGGCGGGTTTTTAAGAGTAAGAGGCTTTTTGGTGTGGGATTCCAAAAAGAGCAGAGATAAGGTAAAAAAGACATATGTGAAGTTTGTGAAGGCTAAAGCATTTTAGAGGTTAGAAAAAAGAGAACTTTAAACAGACGGGCATATTTTGGCATTATATACAGTTGTCTGTATCCCTTAATTCATTCCTTTACTATGAAGGATACAGAAGTTTATAAATCAGTTCTCCATTGCGTGAAAGTAGGCAGTTCATCATAGGTCTTCCTACTACAGAAAAATGCTTTCATAGGATCTTTAAAACATTTTCATATATTTACCAACTTGTTTGATCATTGCTTTGATGCTAAGTTCTTGAGTGAAGTACTTATATTCAAACAGTATAAAATTCAGAATATATAATAATATAGATTTAAATATTAGCTATATATTATCTGATCACCTAATCTAAAATGCACTATCCCTTTTCTCTTCTCTATCCTTTTCTTTATTTTTTAATATTATTCATCAAACCCAACATGCATTAATTTGTTTGTTTTCTATGTGGGTTCACTAAGATATAATTGCATAAGGGCAGACACTGTGATGTACTCTGTTAATCATTGAGGCCTTATAGTGAGAGCAAGGCATAATAAAAACACTAATTGCCTCACTGAATAGATTCTATTGTTCATACTGTGTTAAAACTAATAGCTACTCACTCATTAGGTCCAATAACAGCTAAAAATTTCATTTTCCCTCAAGAGCAGTTGGATTTGATTATGCCATTGTTCATATTTCTCCCAGATCGCAAGTTCCCTCTGAGTTTCACTTTGGTAATTTACCTCTGAAGGTTTCCCAAGAATAAAGCATTTCTTTTGCCTTTGTTGTCTGTGACATAAGACATTTGTCCATTGATACTTGTTCTGCCAACGAAAAGATTTGTTTTGCGCTTGTATCAGTAAAATCATATTTTCTCCATGGAGTGCCCTTAATCACACATTTTAAAGATGTTATTTTATTTAATAAATATGTGTTGGATCCTTTAGCTGGCTTACATTTTCAAAGAGAATAATACTCACCCTAACATAATTCTGCTAGTTAACTTGATGCAAAGCTGGTAAACACATATAGTGGTTACATTTATGGAGGAAAGTCTCAGTAAAATTTCATCTTAAATGGATATGATCATATTTTTATGGGGAGAAAGCATACGTTATCATACAGGTTAAATCTTAATTTTAATGGAGTGGCTTACTACACATCTGTGGGGTTCTAGGCATGATCTTCAGTCTGAAGAGGAATTTGTTAGGGCTTTGTGTGAACTTGTAAAGCACTAGTTTTAGCTCATCCAGCATGTATATGGTTACAAGATCCCAAGAAAAGGAAACATAATTCCTGTCATATCTTTGGATTTCCCTTAAGATGTTCCAATTTTTACATATCACTGTAGATATCATTTGTGATTATGAGACTAGAAACTTGAACAGTGCTTTTTCTATGCCCCTCAACTCCCAGAGGTAATAAAGTTACGTAGTGTGAGGGGCATGAGATAGTATCACAGGATTACATGAGATTATGCTTGTGAACAAACTATTGCTTACTTGTCTTGTGTTTATAGGTGACTGTAAAATTTAGGCAAGTTCAAAAACATAGCAAATTTCATTGTTTCCAACTAATGAAAAGCCCAGAGAGAAGAACATGTTTAGATATTGCTAGATAAATCCTCAAAGAATAAGTCAGGGACATATTTTCTCTTTTCCATTTTTAGCTTTTCATGCATTTCTTTTTGCATGTTCCAAGATGGCTCTAGTATCTTCTAATCCTACTTCCACAGTTTAAGCAGTAAGTAGATTAAGCATTAGATATATTTGGGTTCCTGATATCCTTTTACTTAGATTTATTTTGAAAAATTTCCAATTGGAAAAGCTTTCTACACCACAAAATGTCATTTTCAATTAGACTCTTAGCATTTTTCAATCCCAGCAGTATTTTTCTCAAACACCATAAGTTACCAGTTGTAACACAGACATCAAGCCAGACAATACCCTACCTGTCAGCTACTGTGTGACAGTAAAATTGTACGTCCAATTAACAAGCACAGATGGGCACATCACACTGACCAATGACTTGGCCTGAATATCTTTCAATACTTTAAGTACCAGTTTACCTCAGTACTTAACAACCCTCCCATTTTTTGTTTCACTTGAGCTGTTTATCCTCTCTTCATTCGTATAGTCTCAAATGAATCTAGCCTTTTTTTTAAATTCTGTGTAATTGTTCTTTTGAAAGGAAATATATATTGTATATATGCTAAAGACTAAGACAAACATATTTTATTGCATCGCAATTTGATTGTAAGTAAATAAAATTCTACATGGCGTTCTTAGGATGGGCCTTTCAAAGTGATTACCATATGAGGGTCGGAGAGATAGCTCAGGGGAATAAGTGCTTGCCTGGCAAGTGCAAGGTCCTGAGTTCAATTCTTGGTACCACAACACACACACACACACACACACACACACACACACAAAGTAAAAGTGATGACCATATGGTGGCAAGAGTGCAAGGAGGTAGGAGCAGGAAGATAGGAGTTGGTGGGACAGGGATGCAAGCAAGTGGCCCAGCTGCCTTATCCATCCTCTCGTAGATACTGCTTTCATTGCTGAACTGAAAGGCTACCAAGCAGCTTGTTAGTTTTCTGAACAGTTCATTCTCCTTTCCTTCATGAGGACTGGAAATAGTGAGAAAAGAGGTAAGGGAGATGTTGTACAGGCCTTTATATTATTGTATCTTCCTAAACTTATAAAAGTTGCTTGAAACTAGGAGTGGGCCCATAAAGATATGAATGAAAATGAAATATGAGAAAAATGTTTTATATAAAGCTGGAGAGATAGCTCCTGGCCTATGCACTTGCCTGCAAGCACAGGACCTGGATTTCATCATACCACGTGCTGTGCTGGCCCCTGGAACCCTAGGTGTGCATTGCTGGCCACGAAATCAGGAGTGATGGTGCACGTCTGTAGTCCTAGCTCTGGCAAGGCTGAGGGAGGAGCATCACGATGAGTGCAAGCTGTGGAGAGAGACTCTGTATCAAATAAATAAATAAATAAATATTTTATAAAGATTTATGGTAGAAGAACACAGTACTTTGTAAGTGAGCTGGAATCACAAAATAGGAAAAGATTATCTGCCTATTAATTCTAAGATTTTTGTGATAAAATAAGACTAAATACTTAAAGCTAAGAAATGACACATAAGGCTATGCAATAATAACTCAGATAAATCATAAACATCAATTTTTCAATATACGCAAAGTATACTCAACAGTATGATTTCTTTCTATAACAATACAATTTTCTGCACCATACACAGCTACAAGTTTTTGTTTAAATTAACATTGTAAGAATGATGAAAGATTGGTCATGTCTGCTGAAAATTTTCTAATTCCATTTTATAACAAGGTATCATGTCATTATATTTGATATCTATTATATGTTTAGTAAAAATACAATAATTTACTGTCAAAGAATATCATATTAAATATTTTTAAAAATCACTTCATTTTTTTCATGTAATATCTAATTATGACAATGTTAACCTGGGCTCATTTATATTTTATTATGAAATAAGTTAATGAATATAATTCAGTTTTATATTCTAATACCAATTTTGTGATCAAGAATTAGAAAAGCAAACAAATTCTAATACACTTCAATTGATACTAATCTTTTTTACTGTGGGTGGTTTCTTTAAAAAATAAAAAAAAAATAAGGGACGGCCAAATAGCTCAGCAGATTAAAGCACCTGCAAGCAGGTGCAGGGGCTGGGAGTTCAATCCCCAGGCCTACTGTGCCAGCCCCGCTCCTGCTGAGACTGAGACTGCAATTGAGACTGGGCTTGGTGGTGCGCGCCTATAATCCCTGTCTCGGGAGGGTGTAAACAGGCAGATCACTACAAGTCTGATCTAGGGGTGAGACCCTGAACACCCTGTAGACCCTTCCTTAAATATAAATAAGTAAGTAAGTAAATAAATAAATAATAAAAAATAAGCAAGAATGGTTTTCACAATTTATATATTTCCATTGGAGATTCTAAGTTATTATTTATATAATGATAATGTCCATAGCAAGTTACATCATTTGATGCTATATTTTTCAATTTTCCAGTGTAAGAATTCTCAGGTGCATTGTTTCCTCTTCCATTCATGATAAATCACCTTATATTTTGCATTCAAAGGGAGAACAGGTAAAAAATGAAGAATGACCTCATTATCGATAATTCATGCTCCTTCGTGTTGTGTTGCACATGATGACAGCATTGTCCTGTCAATTTTCTTAGACTTATATCTCACAACATAACCATTTGAATATGAGATTTAGGATTATTAGAACGGAATCAACAGATCATACCCAGATGTACAGCGATTTATCTCAATGCTACTATTAAGATTGCAGTGCTTTCAGACACAATTGCTCACATTCTCCATCTGTGATGAAAAAATACCTTGCCATGGAAAGAAAAGCATTTCCAAGAGAGCAAAGCCACTTAATGTATTTTCTAAGTAATTCTTCTTTGCTGAGCCACAGTGGTAATCTTGAGGAGTCCTTTCACCGGTGAGCTATTGATAGAAGGCACTCAAAGGTAGAGAGAAAAGCACAATTTGACTAATTTCCTTCTTGTCTCTTTTACAGCTTTCATCATAAAGGACAGAATTTTACCTATATTTTAGGCTATCAGAGGATTTAATTGTACGTTAACAGCCACTTACATATTTCTCAGTTTTCTTGGTAATGTTTCCTATAGTTCCTTCATTACTCATGTAGCTCTACAGAGCAAACATTAACTCTGAAGCAGTATTTGTGGAATTATTCTTGCCAAATCAGTCAATGGGAGCCTTTCTGATGGCCAGTGGTGCACAAATTAAGCCTTCTTTTGTTTTTCCTTCTTCCCTCCTTTTTTTCTAAATTTATATTACTACTTATTTTACAATTACATATTTGGCATATGAGATTTGTAGTCATTTCTTTTCTTTTTTCTCAAAGCTATCTGATTGAGAGCTTTCATTATTCTGTTAAAATTTCTTTACATTACTTTCAGAAAACTTTTAACATATTATTTATGCACAACTCCACTGATATAATTTTGGGTATGATATTGTTGCACAAATCAAAATTATGAAACAAATAATGCTTTAAAATACTGAACATAGCTTTTTGCTGCAGTAAAAGAAGAATATTGATGATTTTATTTTTACCTTAACATCTAGTTTAGTTAAATACTAGTGCTTCTCTCAAAATACTCATACATCCTGGAAATGAAAATTATAAAACCACAAAGAGGGATATCATATAAGAATACAGCTGACTCTTGATAATTCACACTAGCCTTTCTCGAGGGGCAACAGGAATTTCCTTTTTGGAGTGCTGTGCCTTTTCTGCTTTGGACAGAGTTGTCCTTTAGAAAGCAAATGTACCATGTTATATTTTAGAAGACATTCTGCCATCTTGGCAGTTTGTCTGTGATTATCTCTCTGAGCCTGCATGAATAACATTTTTTGGTTCTGAGGTTAGAATTAGTAACCTCTAACTTAAAAGTCACCCATAATACAGGTGATAGTTGTATCTTCATTTGTCTTCTCCTACTTATCTCTTCATTGATTTACAACTCAGTGAAGAAAACTGTGACTTTATATCTCAAGATTTTCATGCCTGCATGATAGTTTTGAAGTGACCATAAAATGGTACATGTAGTATTTATGTTTTTTTTTTAT
>NDGN011533334.1:2244-17029 GCA_002564285.1 Tympanoctomys barrerae
TTCTTTCTTTCTTTCTTTCTTTCTTTCTTTCTTTCTTTCTTTCTTTCTTTCTTCTTTTTTCCTAGGAATCGGACTCTAGAACTTGTATTTGCCATGCAAGCATAGTGATGCTGAGCTATATCCTTAGTCTCTGAGGTTTTCTTTGTTGTTAGGTCTTTGATTACATCTTTAATTTCATTGATGATATTTGTTCATTTAGAATCTTTTTGTCTTTTGATTAAGCTTTGATAATTCATACATATCTAGGAAGCTGACAATTTTTCTGTATTTTCCATCTGATTAGAATGCAGGTTGTTAAAGAAGTTATTAATGATCTGGATTTCTGCAAGATCTGTTGTGATTTTATCCTTTTCATTCCTAATTGCATGGATTTCAGTCTTTCCTTTTTTTTTTTTTTTTTTTTTTTTGTAAGATTGGGTAAGGGTTCGTCAATTTTATTTTAATCTTTCAAAGAATAAACTCTTTGATTTATTAATTCTTTGTAATTGTTTTCTTAGTCTCCATTGCATTTATAATTTTCCCCCATTTGAATTTGGGGCCCGATTTGCTCTTCTTTTTCTAGAAGCTAGAGATGCAATATTATATTATTTATTTGAACTTACTATACTTTCCTGATAATGGAATTTAATGCTCTAAATTTCCTGCCTAGGACTGTTTTCACTGGATCCCATAAGTTCCAGTATGTTGTACTGGCATTGCTATTTAATTGTAGAAACTGTCTCATTTCTTCTTTAATTTCATATGTGACCCATTGCTTATGTAAGGGCACTTAATTTCCATATGTTTATGAAGTTTTTGTGGTTTCTTTTGCCGCTGATTTCCAACTTCATTTTGCTATGGTCTGATGATATGTATGAGGTAAATTTCAATTTACTTAAGCATGTTCTATGAGCTGTGTGGCCTATTGTGGAGAATGTCCCTATTCAGCTGAGAAGAATGCGTATTCTGATGTTTTGGTGTGGAACAGAGAGTAGACATTCACTAACTCCATTTGTTGAAAAGTTTAGTTCAATTTTGATATTTCATTATTGATGTGTGTGTGTGTGTGTGTGTGTGTGTGTGTGCTGTTAACTGTCTATTTGTGAGACTGGTGGATGGATACCACTACAAAGCAGTCCTGTGCAGGACTTAAATTAATCAATGCGCTTTCTATGTTTATTCTTGAATCTCCAAAGCCTAGGCCACTTGCCTGGAAATGAGAGGTGGACTCATAGTAAGTGAAACTCTGTGAATCACTGATTCCTACTGAGGCCTGTAATGGTGGATGCAGTCAGAAAGCCTCAAAGGATAAGACAAGGTCACAGCTAAGGACACCTGGATCCAAATAGATAAAGACTGTAGCCTCAGGCATCTCATGCCTGGGGAGAATAACTTAATATTTTACTTGGAGAAGCCTTTGAATGATTCCATCATTCTTGAGAACTCCCCTCCCTTCTTTTGATAACTAAATAAATTGAGCCCCCCAGAGAAGGTTTTGGTTTTAGCACTGAGAATCTTGAATTCTGTGATAGGGCTTTAATCCTTCTGGATGGGCCAACATAGCTCAGTGGACTAAGCACCTGCTTTGGCAAGAGCAGGGACCAGGGTTCGATCCCCATCCTGTGTGCCTTGCTGGCCCTACCCCTGGGGAGCACTGAGCCAACAACCAAGTCTGGGGGTGGCACATGCCCGTAATCCCAGTGCTGGAGACCCTGAAAACAGTAGGATCACTACGAGTCCGAGCTGTATAGTGAGACCCTGTAACAACCAAATACATAAAAATAAATAAATAAATAAAATAAGTAAATCCTTCTGGAACCCTGAAATCATTCCATTTGCCTCTTTTAATTTCATCTGCACTATACACTCATTTGGGAGATTGTGGATCTGATTCCTCTGCAATAACTAAGGGATATTATAACCTGATAAGTGGTATATCGAATTCCCCCGTTACAATTGTATTAATGTCTATTTGATATCTCACATCCATTAATTTTTTATTTATTGCATATACTTGGATACACTGGTATTTTGTGCGTCTATATTTATGATTGTTATGTTTTCATCTTGGATTGTTCCCTTAACAAGGATGTGTGGGACCAGCCAAATAGCTCAGCAGATTAAAGCGCCTACTTAGGCAGATGCAAGGGCCTGCCATGATTCTGTGCCTGCCATGCCCACCCTGCCACTGGGGCACATTGGGATGGCAATTGAGATTGGGCGTGATGGCCCATGCCTGTAATCCCAGCACTTGGGAGGCTGTAAAACAGGAGGATCACTAGGAGTCTGATCTACACAGTGAGACCCTGTACACCCTGTATACCCTGTCCTAAAAAAAAAAAAAAAAAGAAAAAAAAAGGATATAGTGACCTCTTTTTTTTGTGTGTGTGTGTTTTAGGGAAGGGTCTACAGGGTGTTCAGGGTCTCACTACTAAATTGGACTCGTAGTGACACACCTGCTTACAGCCTCCCAAGAGCTGAGATTACAGGCACGCACCACCATGTCCAGTCTCTCCTTTGTCTGTCTGGACTAGTCCTTTTACTTAAAGTTTTTTTTTATTTATTTTTATTTCTTTTATTTTTTTACGGCCAGCTCAGCCCACCCTAGGGGCAGGGCTGGCATGGCATGTCGTGCTGGGGATTGAACTGTGGTCCCTCTGCTTGGCTAAGCAGGTGCTTTAGTCTACTGAGCTATCTTGCTGGCCCTAGTTTTTGTTTTAGGTTTTGGTGGGTTTTTTTTTTTATACCTGAGTTTGGAAATCAAACTCAGGACTTTGGACTTGCCAGGCAGGTGCTACACCATTGAATTACATCCCTGGTCTTCTTGATTAGTATTAACTTGAAATCTACTTCGTTTGTAAATCGAATAGCTATGTCTTCTTTTTTCCAGTTTTCTTTTTTGGTCACATGGAGTATTATTTTATATCTTTTGACTTTCAGTTTGTGAATTTCTCTGAGTTAAATGTGTTTCTATTGTTTTTTTATGATAGGGTTTTTCTGTGTAGTTTTGGCTGGCCTTGAATTCACTATATAGTCCAGGATGGCCTCAAACTTTCACCAAGCCTCCTGCCTCAGCTCAGCCTCCTGAGTGCTGGGATTATATATGTGTACCATTATGCCTGACTTGGATTTTTTTTCTTGATTCATTCTGCTGCTATATTTATTTCTTTTGATTGATGAATCGAGGCCATTCACATTGATGGTTATAGCTGATATATACTGACTTAAGTTTGGCATGTTATTTTCCTCTTGTTGGTTCCCTTTCTTCTCCTCTGCTTAATTATTTGCCTTGGCTGATGGATTCGTTCTTTTGGGGGTCATGGAGTTATTCCTTATCTCTTTCTAGAATGTCCTTCAGAACATTTTGGAGTGCTGGTTTCATGGTTATGTATTTTTTCAGGTGTTCTTCATCATGAAAGTATCCTATTTCTCCATTAATTTTGAAAGATAGTTTCTTTTTTTGGTATCATGGATTGAACTCAGGATCTTGCATTTTCCAGGAAGGTGCTTTTGCCACTGAGCTATCTCCCCTGTTCTCCTTGGAAGATAGTTTTACAGAGTACATCAATTTGGGTTGGAGATTGTTTTCTTTTGGGGCTTGAAATACTTCACTTTGTGCTCTCCTTGACTTGAGCATTTGTGTTGAGAAGTCTGCTGTAATTTTGGTGGGCTTTCTTTTAAAAGTGATTTCTCTAACTTCATATATATCCTGGGTTTGCCTTTGGTGAGTTAGTAGTCTGGGGTTGTATCTTGCTTTTTTTTTTTTTTGGCAGAACCTGGGATTGAACTCCGGCCCTTGTGCTTGCCAGGTAAGTACTTATTCTACTGAGCAATGTCCCCAGTCCCTGCAGCTTGCTTTTGTGTCTTCTTGTTTTCTACTTTTTAAAGTTTAGGGGCCAGGGAGATGACCAGGGAGTCTTGAGACTCTCAATATAACTGGAAGTAGAATATGACTACTTCTCAGAGGTGTCTTCAATGCATAGGTGGCTTTGGGCTCTTAAGTGTGTTGCAAGATCCCACCTTTTCAATATATTGGGGATGAGAAATTGCTGCCTAGTTGGTATAGCCCCTAGTTCTCTAACACTGGATTATAGTATTGTTTATGACCTTCAGGAAGTCTCAGTCTTGGCAAGCAAGAAGAACAACTACTTAGAACAATTATGTCACCTTGGCTGAAGTAGTACAATCAGTAATAACAATAGCATCAAATACAGTGTAGAAAATTACAAACGTAATAATTATTAATTTGTCACCTTTAACCATATGAACAGGAGTTGTAGTTATATAGCCAATCTAAAACAAAACAAAAAATAACCCTTCAATGTGGTGGTTTTACTCTACAGGAAGATGATTTTTTTCCTCTACTTTTGAGACAGGGTTTCACTATGTAGTTCAGGCTGGCCTCACTCACAGTGTTCTTTCTGCCATAACTTCCTGAGTGCTGGGATTACATGCATGTGCCACCATGGCCAGCAAGAAGAGAAAATTGTAAAGGAATTGGTGGGGGGAGTAGAGAAATAGAAGAGAAAAAGATTAGAAGCAAAATTGGAGGACAAAAAAAAGATTATACAAGTTTTGGGAACTGGTGGAGATGACAAGAGGGTCTGCCGTCTACGACAGAGGAAAGAAGGAATCAATAGAAACAAGATAGACAATAAAAAAACTCCTAGAAACAGTGTTTCACTCATAGAAAAACAAGAACAATCAAGAAAAAGAGAAAAAATAAGAAAAAAATTAAAAAGCAGAGAAAAGAAGAAAAAAAATGTCCACTTCTGTGTATGTTTCTACTGTCACTGGTTTATAGAGGGGGCAGACAGAGCCCAGATCCGTGTTGATTGATCCTAGCAAGCCAGCCATAGAATTATGTTGGTGGTGGATAATCACAGCAAACCTCAGCCTTTAGACCACTGAAATTCAGGCTGTTTCTGGCTTCTGGCTATGAGGCTGGAACCCAAGTTCTTTCTGCCTCAATATTCTGAGTGACCTCTGTTGGCTTGAACTTGGGTATGCCTCCCCCTCACACTTGGAGCCACTAGGTGGAGCCAACCCACAGCTGCTCTGAATTCTGACTTCTGTTGGCCCCTTCCCAAAATGGCTACTGGCCAGTCACCCTCCCCTGGGGACTATTTGAGCCCAAGTAACCCACCAGCCATTGCAGTCTGCAGTGTCCCGATGCTCCGCCCCACTGGTGTGTTTCTCATGGAGGTCTCTGGGGCCACTGTTCCTCTGCAGGTTTCAGCCTCCTCTCCCACATTGTAAGGCAGGGCTCAGGGAGGAAGCAGCACTTGCCACTTCCCTCCTCCATGTTTGGTCCCTCTCCTCGCTCTCCCTGTGGGCGCTAATTCTTGCTCCAGATTCTTCCTAGGTCCTTTGGATTCACTTCCCTCTGCCTTCCCTTCCTCACATTGCTCTATTCCAATGTCTGGATTCCAACCATCAGAGAGGCTGTTCCTCTTGTGCTCACCATTATGCCATCTTCTGGCAAGTCTCTCTGCTTTCACTTACAGTGGACTGGAGAGATTCTTATTTTCTTATCAGCGTATTGATCCATTTATGATTTTTGAAAAATCTTATCTATTATTTTTGTTTTCTTCTTTTAAAAAAATCTTTTTGAGATAGGATCTCGCTATGCAATTCAGGCTAGACTTGAGCTTACTTTGTAGCTCAGGCTGGTCTCAAACTTGCAAGGATCTCCTTCCTGAGCCTCAGCTGAGTGCTGGGATTACAGGTGTACACCTCCATCCCTGGCCCCCTCCTCTATTATTTTCAATAGTTTATCATGTTTTCAATGGGAAGATCAACCAAGCACATAGTCTGACATAGTATGTAACAACTTTGATGCATCTGTCTGCACATGTGTGACTACCTGAATTTCTCTTTCTCAATCTTTGAGACTTTTCAAAATGTCTCTTTGCACCTATGCAGAGGACTTTGTAGACTCTTAACTTATTCTGTGTCCACCTCTGTTAAACTGTAGAATTCCCAATATAGCAGCTGTTATAATTTAGCATGCAGAGTCTCTGCTCAAAAATTAAAAGTTTTAAGACAGTGACAGAAGAACATTAAAATATCAGTGAAGTTCTTCTAAATGTGGCTCTCTGGAGGACTGTCCAGGTCATAGTCCCATGAGGTTGACATGTAAAGTAATTATTAGTTTACTTCCTCATTGACTTTATTGATCACTGAATGAGTATTCTCTCTAAGGCATTCCCATCTGATTAATTGTTATATCTGGAGGCTAGGAAGGTGCCAAGTAGAATCAGTGAATGGTTGTTGAATGAACAAATAAAAGCACAATTTTTAAAATACAATTCTTTGATGACAGTTTTAAAAGAGAAGTAGAAAAAACATACTGAATGTCCTCATCCATTGTAACAGGTTTTCCAGTTTCAGTATGGTTTATAAAGTGCACATCTTAGAGCTGACAAAGTGTGATGGTGCCTTTTAGCATCCTACGTGATGCCTAGAAAGTGAAATGTTTCTTTCAAAGCTAAGGAGCGTTCCTGGGACTAACTTTCTGTCTTATTTTCTCTGACGTCTGTTCTTGGCTGAATGAGCCTTGGACTGGAAATTGTCTGCAACCTCAGCACATGATTGAAAGGACAACGCGTTGGTCTTGTAGACTGCAGGATGGTTGCCCACTTCGCTCATCTTCCACTAGCCTTCTCAGTTTCCCTTGGGAGAAGGGCTCTCCATGTCCTTTACATCATTTATGTAATGTGGCTTCTTTAGAAACGTCTCCCGGGGAAAGGGAGAGGGTTCCGCTCCCGGATCTTTTGGACCTGGGGTTTCTTTTTGTGCCTCAATTTGCACATTTATAAAAAGGGAGCCAGTAGCCCTTGCGCTTGCCAGGCAAGTGCTTATTCTACTGAGCCATCTCCGCGTTTCCCCCCCCCCCCAAAGGGATATGGAGAGGAATGAGCTGGTGCTAGGGGGCCCTGGGTCAGGCAACTCCAACGTCTGTCCTCAGAAGGGTGAACAGTGCTCCAAGCCTCCCAAGCTCACACCTCACCACCTCAAGTTCTCAATAGCAGATGAGGTAAAGGAATGGAGAGGACTTGAAGGATGCACACTGCCTGACACCCTAACTTTTAGCGCCTGAAGCAGCGCGCCCTGCCCACCGCTCTGGAAAGTCACGATTCTGAGCCAGCCCCTCCCCCACAGCTTCGGCCCCTCCCCCTGCGGCTTCCCCCACGCGGCCCCTCCCCCCCATTACAGCATCCACTGTGGGCGCCAAGACGGATTCAAGCCAGGGACTGCTGCAGTCAGCTCTCCGCCTTTCTCGGCTCCTGCAGCCTGTGCCTTGGCTCTGCAGCCTCGGGCTGCGCTCCGGACAGTCCTCCCTTCCCCTTCCCCACCCCGCCCCCGTCATGGCACAGCCCCTGGCACGGGGCCCACAGATGGGCGGGCACAGTGGGCGCGGGTGGGGGCCCCAGCAAAGACGGCAGGTAGAGCGGGGTTCTCCCGTCTCACCGGGGATGCCTCCGCTGTGCGGACAGTGGGTGGGGGACGCCTGTCAGTGTCTCTGAGGCTGGGCTAGGCGCCCCACCCGGGCAGGGGTGGGGCAGAAGAGGGGGCTCCTCGGCCCCGGGCAAGAGCTGAAGTCGGGTGCAGACCCGAAACACGTAGCAGCGTGACCCTAGGGGACGTGCCTGTGGGGGTCTGTGCTGGGCATTCAGGGCGTGACGGTGCCTTGGTGGGGTAGCAGACCTTGTCCGTGAGCCTGTGTGACCATTTCCCCAATGGGGTTTAGGTATCGTGTCCAGGTTGATGCTAAACTGTGACACTGTGTGTCCTGGGTCCTGGGTCCTGGACGCACCCTGACCCGGTGGCCCCAGAGAAGAGACCCTCTTTGCACCCCCAAGCTGGGCCTCCCCGGTGCCGTCGCTGTGAGAAGCGGACGCTCCTTAGGGACCCCACGGCTGCGCGCCCGCCCGCCGGCTGCGACCTCGGCCTCCGGGGTCCAGAGCGGGGGCGGGAGCTCAGTCGCCCTCCTTCCCGGCTCCCAGCCCGGCCGCCCTGCGCGGGGGCGGGGGCGGGGGCGGAGCGCGCGGGCGGGATCCCCCCGCCTCCCCTTCCTGGTCCCCGGGAAATCCAGCCTCCGTGGCTTGGCCGCCTCCCGCGCCCGCTGCCGCTCGGCGCTCGCTTGGGGCTCCTCAGCCGGTGCAGCCCCTCTGCTGGGGGCTCCGCATTGTCGGGTCCCGGCCCCGTGTGCCCCCACCGCCGCCGCAGCCGCAGCGCCCCCGGCCCGGGCCGCCGGCACCATGTAACCCGGCCGGAGCCCGAGCCGGGCCAGGTAAGCCACCGCGAGGGGTGGGGACCGGGCAGCTGTGCCGCGCCTTCCGCAGCGCCCCCCGGGCTCTGCCCTGCTGCGGCCCGGCGCCGCCCACACCCCAGGGCTCGGGCGGCCTTGGCCCTGGCCCGCGAGGGGGAGGGACTGGGCCTCAGCGCAGGTCGCCGCGGCCCCCGCCCCGGCCTGGAGGCCAGCGGGCCCGACCCGAGGTGCGGGCGGAGCAGGACCACGCGGAGCGCGGACCAGGGCCGCTGGAGGCCGGCCCTCCTGCCCCCGCCCAGCCCGTGCCGGCTGGAGGCTTAGGTCTAGGAGGGAGTAGCCGGCTGGTTGTGGGGAGAAGTCGTGATGTTGGGGAGACCCGGAGAGAAGTTTCCTTTGTAGGTGTGAGTGTGTGTGTCACGGATGAGTGAATGTGTCACCGTGTGGGTCTGTAGGTGATTGTGTGTGCTGGTGAGTGTGTCACTGTGGTGGGTGAGTGTGCGTGCAATAATTGTGGAGAGCGTTATGCACATGTATCTGTGCACATGTGTGTGAATGTATGTGTGTGTATTCACTGTGTGTGGCTGTATATATTTCTGTGAGTGTGTATGAATGGATGTGTGTTTGTGTGTCCGTGTGACTGTCTCTGCGAGTAGGTCCAGCTATCTGTGCCCGAGGTGACTGAATGTGTGTGTTGGCCGTGTGAGAATGTATCTGAGCAGGGTTCACTTTGAATCACCCACATCTGGGCTCCATCCCCCCAGTTCCTGGTGGGACATAGGATAGGGAGATCAGACTTCTCAGAGGTCAGCTCATCCCCTCTCCCCAGGGACTCCTTAGCGGGCTCTGCCGACAAGAGCTTTGCGGTACTCCCTACCTTGGTCCCCAGTTCCACCCTCGGTGAGCCTGCTGATTAAGTCCTTGCATGCTGGACCCCTGCTGGTGGTGAGCCTGGAGTGAGGAGGAGCCTGCCCTGTGTGTGCCGCTTCTCTCTCTTAGGCCTGGGAGCTTGTGTCAGGTCGATAAAGTCTGAGGGCCGCTTAGAACCAGGAGTTGGGGAGGCGAGGTTTAAGTGTCTGTCCTTTTGTCACCAGAGCAGGTGGCCCTCTCAGAGTCAAAGCCCAGATTTCCAAGTTGTGGGTCATGGGTTCAGCCCAGTGTCTTCAGGTGAGTCTGTACTAAGCTTCTGGAAGTAATAAGAACACACCAGTGCCTCTGTGTCAGCCCAGGACTTTTGAAAATGCTTCCTTCTCAACTCTTCTTATTTCTCCTACAGCTTTGAGAAACAGGCAGGGCAGTTATCAGATTAAACCACATGAAATTGCCAATATTCAACTGCTATTTATTTATTTTTTCACCTACTAGAGCAGCCATTTCACATGGTTCAACTTAATCTAGTGACAATTTACATATAAGGCTATTGAGGTTTGAGAGATGAATTGTGTTTACCATAGTCATGTGCTGCTAGTCAGTGTTACAGACAGACCCCAACCCAGGACTGTTGGTGACCCAAGGACCTGAGCTGGGCCAAGGTGAGAGAGTGGTAAGTACTCTGCAGTGTGCTCTCTCTGACACTAGGGCACTGCCCTACCTCTCTGGCCAGCATTCCCTGAATGCTGGGGCCACTTTCTGTACCCAGCTGCCAATGCCTAAAAGAGAGAGAGGGGGAGAAGAGAGGAGGGAGGGGAGAGAGAAGCTTCGTGAGTTGGCAGTGAATCAGGGTCTAAAAAGGGAGCTGGGAGGGCTAGGGTGGCAGGTGTTTCTAAAAGGAACACATACATAGGATGAACAGCCTCAGACACAGCTCCCCACCCCACTGATCTGGCAGGCAGTGCCCACTGCATTTGTGCCAGGGGGCTCACTTCAAAGGTGTGAGCTTGCACGTAGCTATAAAATGATGATGGGACTGTGGGGGGTGGAGAAGGACCTTAGAAGTGACTTGGTCTAACCTCTTAATTGCAAATTGAGACCAAAGCCCAGAAAGAAGGAGCCCAGCCCAAGGTCACACAAGAAACTTGTGGGTTCCTAAGCTAGTCCTGGCCCAGGAACTTTCCAGTCCTCCATGTTGCTTTCTATTCCTGAATTGCCCACCCCTATCAGAACTGAGCCTGAAGGAGTTAGGGAGAAGTGACGAGTCAAGATGTGAAAGGCTGTAACTCCTTCAAACCTCAGATTTTCTTCAAAGAGAGGAAGCTACAGATATTTCTGGGGGGAAGGAGTTGTAGCCATACCTACATGCAGGTAGGCCATGGGCTTGTCTTCCTCAGTTCCTGCTGGGGAGGGGCTGGAGCAGCCACAGGCCCAACTCCTGGGCTTTCTTCCGTGTCAGTGCCTGCTTCAGTGGTTGCCTGGCACCTAACATCTCCTCCAGCTGATGCTGGAGCTGGATCTGACTGAGCTCTTTTTCCTTCATCCCACCCAGTTTCTGGTGCATTTTGCCTCTAGCTGGGCTGAAAATTCTTTACCTTTCTGGGTTTCAGATGAGTAGAGAAACTTGTGGGACTTGTCTGGTTTAGGCAGGGTTTATAGTTCGCCCGAAACCTTTCTGACTCAATCTTCCAGGAGTTTAGAGAAAATGGCCAATAGAATTATCCCTGTTTTATAAATGAATAGACTGAAAGTCAGTGAGGGGTTTCCTGTTTGGTTGGCTTTTTAGGTTGTTGGAATGGGGGGTGAAGGGAGCAAATGACAACAGAAGTTTTTTTTTTTTGTCCAGACGGGCTTCCAGAGACCCCTTCCAGTATCTTAGCATCCCATGTTCAAGAAATTTTCCCAGCTTCTCCTTTCATTCCCACTTGGTGGAATCTAAGCTTTGTCTCCCTGTGGGGGGTTGAAAGAACAGCTGTGTACCCTCACTATGCAAGCATTATGTCTCAATTCCCTCTTTATCCACCCCCCTCCAGTCTGAAGGCTGCTGGCTCAGCGGGCCTCCTGCCGTCTGGGGAGTCTGGTTTTGAGCTGGGTTGAGGTGGTGGCACCATCGTTATGGTAACGAGCTGCCAGCTCATCATTGCTAATAACTTGTCAAGCCCCTGGGCCTGCAGCAGCATTCCTCTCCACCAGCCCTTCTTCCCATGTCACAGACAGAAAAAGTGAGGCTGTGATGGAGGGGCCTGGGAGGAAAGGCGTCTGGGGAGGTGGGTCACCTTGTCCCTGGGACTTCACTTAGAGTGCAAGGGCAGAGGCTGGAGCTTGCTTACTTGTATGGGTAATAGGCTTGTGTTGATTGCACGGGATGTTGTGTGGTTACACTCAGAATATGCCCATGTAAACTTGTACATGTTCATGCTAGCTGACATGTTCACGTGCTTTCACATGACACCCCACAGGCATGCATATTTCCAAGCATCAGGACATACTTTTGCATGAATACTGCCTCTACCATCTGCACATAAGGCACCCAAGAAATCTGGGTTTGTGGGGGTGTCCAGGTATGTGGGTGGGGATGTGATCTTTTTCTGATGCAGCTTCAAAGTGTCTTGTTAACAAAGGGACAGGATGGTCCCAGGGTTCCTTCTTCTTCCTTTCAGTCAAGAGCTTAGAGTGGGAGTGGGCTGGGGAGGATGTGAGGGTCCCACGCTCGCTTGCAGCTCCCAAAGGCCTCTGCCTCTGTGCCCTTTGAGCTCAGGTAGCCCTTGCCTCCTTTGCTCCATTCTTTCTCATCCTCTCCTCTTCCTATGTGTAAATATTAAAAAGCTGAGCCTGCAGGGCTGATGTAGACATGAGGAGAGAATGAAATTAAAAAGGATTCCCTCGCCCCCATTCCGACACCCCCGCCCTGCCGTCCCCCTGCTCCTGCCTCCTCCCCTCTCCCCTCCCCTCACTCAGTGCTTCCACATGTCTCTCCTCCCCCCAGTCCAGATGGGAGCTGGCTCCTTCAGAAAGGGGGCTCTGAACAGGGTGTGGGGAGCCACCTCTTTCTGCCTCCCCCCAGCACATCTGCCTACAGGGCCAGGAGCCCCCACGTGAGTATTTCTTTTATTTTGGGGGTTATGGTTAAGAAGGACATTGCCTTTAAAGCCAGCTGTGAATGGCATTGAGAGGCTCAGGGCTGAAAGGAGGTGGGTGGGGTCCTAGATGTAGGCTCCCTCAGCGAAGCTCCGAAGCTCCCGGTCTGGGTTTCTTTTCTTCCTTGGGACATACAGGGAAGGAAGGGGTCTTTGGTGCCCCCCGTGGATGGCAGTGAATGGGAGGGAAGTAGGGGAAGAGGGGACTTCTGTTTTAAAGAGAATATTTAGTTAGGCAAGCCTGCTGCTTCCTGGCATCCTGGGTTTCTGGCAGCTGGGCCAGTGGTGCTGGAGAGCTGTCCCGAGTGCTGATCAGTACTCGGCGGAAGTTTGTGCCTTTGGAGCTGTCCCGAGTGCTGAACGGGGCTGTGTTCTGTATAATGGTGTTAAGGCAACTGGGCAGTGCTGAAGACTCACTAGGAAAATTCTCCCAGATGACCCACTTTCTAAGAGCATAGTGCTTGTAGGTCTAGGCCTCATGGTTACTAGTGGTAGTTGAAAAAGGGACTCCCCTTACCTTACTGTAGCTCATTCTCCTCTTTCCAAAACTGTCCTACTATTAGTCTGGAGGTAGGCATGGTTGGTGAAATTATGGCTGTAAGTTCTCTTTGACTGGGACCATTTTTAGTGCAAGAAGTATCAGCCTTTAATAGGTCCTAGAAGTTCAGCCTCATGGAGGTCCTGGGTTACTCAGCTTGGGTCTGAGTCATTAGGGCCAGAATGGATGGAGGTAAGGACTTCAGGACAATCTGATTGCTTGGTACCTCTGTTCACTATACTTTGGTATTCTGGACAATGACACTGAATTTTTCTGCAAGCCTATCTGGTGCTCTGCCCATTCTCAACCCTATCTCAAAGAAGCATTTAGGAGAGACTTTTGTGGGGAGGAAGATTTCTAAGGAAAGGATTCAGGGAGTGGGTGGGGTTGTTCAGTGCCATGGAGAAGAGAAGGAGGAGGCTACTGGAGACAGGGCAGTAGGGAAGGAGGAAGATCTGTGGGAGTTGAAATTATTCAAAGTGAGGGATGGTGTCTGGTTGCAATCCTTAGTTCCCCTGGATATGGCTTCCCCATTAACTTGTCTGTGGTTAGGGTCACCCCAACTCTATGGGTTCTTAAGCTCTATCTTTGTAACCATGAGGGAATGGAGCAAGGAGTTATTTCCAGGTCCCTTCCTTGTCATCCCAGGGGGATAAGAACCAAATGTCAGGACATGCAGATGAGAATGTGGGGGAACAACAGGCAGGAGAGGCTGATGGTAGCTCACCTCTCATCCCCAAGAGCACAATCAAATATTTAAATGGGATCCTTCTTAAGGGGAGAGGGAGGAAAGGGTTTCTAGATGACACTGGGCAGAAATGGGGTGTGTCAGGGCGTTCAAAACAAGAGAGTGATATCTGGGGACCTCAAACTGAACCAGTTCCGCCCTTCTCAGATAAGACTTCTAGTTAATGAGGAGCCCTTCACCCATCATGTTTTTGATGTAACTCATCAAAATGATCCCTCCTTTCTCTAGCTGCTTGAGAGGAGCTGAGTTTTCCTATGCTGTGGGTGCTGGGAGGTGGTGGGTGTGGGTGTGGGTGCCTGTTTGGGGAGGGGAAGTGTTTGTGCTCCACTCAGCTCCCTTGGTTACATAACAGCTTTGATAAGACTTTACTTTTGAGCTGCTGCTACTGCCTGAAGCAGTCACCCCTCCACCCCCACGTGGAATGCTAGATGTCCACCCCCTTTTCCCTGGCCCCTTGGAGAGTCCTACTATTCATGATCTAGTATTCCAGTGGCTGCTTCCCTGCCAGGAGGTGTCTGCAGCTTGCTTCCCTGTTCCCTGACCAACTACTTTTTTTTTCCCAAAGGACTTGCTTCTTTTGTTATTTTGGGCCCAGGTCAGCCTCTTTATATTTTTGACCTTCTTGTCTACCCTCTCCCTGAGAAGGGGTCTCACCCTGGATGGGGGTGGGGGTTCACTGGACATCATGAAGCTACTCCTCAAGAGGAGTATCCCATGAGATTTTAGGACCAGAGCTAATCTCCCTACTGCTGTTCCTCTGCTTAGATATCTAATTTTGAGTTTGGGAATGATGGGACATACCTTGAACTATGAGGAAAAAAGGATCTGCTGTGGTATTTCCTCTTCAGTTCCTTTTATAGAATTAAAGAGCTATGTGTGGAAGGACTGCATTCTAGATGGGAAAAGATGCACCAGCTTTGTTGTTGTTCCCACCCAAGTTGTCTGAGCAAATACTGGTTTCTTTTGGTGTGGGACAAAGGAATTTTGGCCCCCTTCTTTAGAGTGACTTTCTCTTTCTTTAGAGAGTAAATGAGAATAGGATGTGTCCAGGAATGGGATATCTATCCTATTGATAACAGGAACAGCTTTCCAAATAGAGACTTGTAAGTTTGTAAATGGAAACTGCTTTCTGGAGAATAGCCACAGGCATCAGAGAGAATCAAGTGCAAGCTAGTGAGAAAACTTCTGGATAGCCCAAGTTCAATGGCATCTCTCTTCAGTCCCCAGTACTGCCCCCCAAA
>NDGN011533339.1:1187-14814 GCA_002564285.1 Tympanoctomys barrerae
CCCCCCGCGCACACACACACACACACACACACACACACACACACACTCACACGCGCATGCGTTTTCCTGCAAAAAGGTTTGGTGTACAGAGGAAACCCTTGGATTGAACATCAGCCCAGGCTCTCCAAACTTCTCCCCCAAGCTCTCTTTAAGAAAGCAAAGTAGGAGGACATCAGGACTTGGTAGTCAGGTTCTCCAAAGCGCTCTCAGCAAATGGCATTTCCCCATTTTCATCCTTACAGTCTGTGCGTAAATGTATTATAAGCAGATTACACAACATATTCTTGTTTTAATACAAAACATTATTTTCCAAAAATCTTTATAATAATGATCCAGAAAGGTGTCCTTGTTTATTCTTTGTCTTGTCAAACCAGCTGCCCACCTCCTTGCGCCCCGCCGGGGGGCCCTAAGTGAGACCTGGCTGCGGCGCACACCCTGAAGGAACAGCTGGGTTGCGATTCCCAGCTGCGGGAAGATGGTGGGGGCGGGGCTGGGTCCCCAGTCCCAAGGTCCCGCCCCCTCCCTCCCGCTGCGGGGGTGGAGCCGCCTGGGTCCGGCCCGCGGAGGCGGGGAAGGAGCAGCGGCAGCCGGCAGCTCCGCTCCGGAGGTTCCGGGTTGAGAGGCTGCGCTGGACCCGAGCGGTGGCCACCCAGCCGGCAGGGGTAAGGGGTCGTGCCGCGCCAGGGCTTGTGGCCGGAATCGGGCAGCTGAGTGGGCTGGCACCCTTCCTCCGCTTTGCCGAATACACCGCGGTGCGGCTCGGCCTGGCTTCCCTCCACCCCAGAATTCTCCAACCCCAGCTTTGCCCCCTCCCCCATAGGCCCCCGTCCCAGGATTTTAGCACCCCAAGGCCCTGATCCCTCTCGTGGATTTCCTCCCCCAGTCACCCATCCCTTTGGACTGTCCCGTTCGTTAGGATACCCTCGCCAGGAACCCTCTTCCTCAGACACTCTCGGCCTCTTTCCTCCAGCACCCATCACCTCCGGCTGCCCACTGCCTCGAAACCGCCCTCCCGGGCTCGCATCCTGCGTAGTCTCTGCCTTGCACCCGGAGCTCGCCTTATCCCTCTCCCGGACAGCAGCCCCTTCCTTCCTCGGTAGTTGCTGCCCGTGGCTCTGCGCCCCTCTCCGGGTACTGCCCCCGACAGCGGCGCGCGCTCCGCCGTCCCCCGCCCCCCGGGGCCCCCTCCCCGGCGCCATGGCGTGCAGCCTCAAGGACGAGCTGCTGTGCTCCATCTGCCTGAGCATCTACCAGGACCCGGTGAGTCTGGGCTGCGAGCACTACTTTTGCCGCCGCTGCATCACCGAGCACTGGGTGCGGCAAGAGGCTCAGGGGGCCCGTGACTGCCCGGAGTGCCGGCGCACGTTCGCCGAGCCCGCGCTGGCGCCCAGCCTCAAGCTGGCCAACATCGTGGAGCGCTACAGCGCCTTCCCGCTGGACGCCATCCTCAATGCGCGCCGTGCTGCGCGACCCTGCCAGGCGCACGACAAGGTCAAGCTCTTCTGCCTCACAGACCGAGCGCTACTCTGCTTCTTCTGCGACGAGCCTGCGCTGCACGAGCAGCACCAGGTCACCGGCATAGACGATGCCTTCGAGGAGTTGCAGGTGCGCTGGCCGCCGGGGCGGGGGCGGGGCGCGGGGGGCGGGCCCAGGCGGGGTGGGGTGGGGTCATTGCTGGACAGCGGACAGGGCCCAGTCAAAATTGTCATGGGGCGGAGCCTCCGTCAGGGTCAGACCCTATCAGATTTAACATGGGATGGGGCGGGGCCGCGGCGAAGGGGCGGGTCTGGCGCAGAACCTTGGCCAGTCTGCTGCAAGCCGTGTCTGGGTCTGATTTGGACTCCAGGGAGTTGGTGCCTGTTTGGAGAAAGGTCAAAGGTGGAATGGAAAGGTCCAGGCAGAAGATATCAGACTTGAACCTGGTACTGGTATGAGGCATGGTTGGGGGGCGGAGCCGAATCCAAGCTGGTTAAAGGCGGGGCCATGAGGAGGGGTGTGCATTCGACCCAGCAGCTGATCTCTAGCAGGCTTGCGGACAGGGTGGGGCGGAGCTTTGATCTGGTTTGCCTTCAGACGTGAGGGAGTGAGCAGCAACATTGTGCTGGGCACGTGAGGATTAAACCTAAGAGAGGAATGGAAGTCAGGGCCAGGAAGCAGCTGAGAGGGCAGATTTGGTGACAAACGGTAAAGAGAGGAGTGTGAGAGATTGAGACTGGGACAGCGTCTGGATAGTGTAAGAACCATTTGGAATTTAAAGCATGGTAGGGGCCATTAAAAGTGGGAATAGGCGGGCTGGGGAGATGGCTCAGTGGAATAAGCACTTGCCTGGCAAGTGCAAGGACCTGAGTTCAATCCCCGGTTCCCCCCCCCAAAAAAAAAAAGTGGAAATAGGGTTTGAGGATTCGGGATTTGCAGAATAAGCCCCAGAGGTGACTTACGGTAGTAATGGGATGGAGCTCTGCAGATTTCCAGGAGTTTTTGATGACCTTCTTGGCTCCGTCAACCACATCTGGATCTTTGAGGACTCAGTGAAACAGTCCTCGGAGCACAGTCAGCCTAGGACTGAAGTTGGTTTCCCTTAAGCCTTCCCATCTTCATTGACAAATTCTAACACATTCTCAAGACCCTGTTCAAATCAAATATCCTCCCTGAAAAGCCCTACAAGATCCACTAGCTAAGGGGGGGGGGGGAAGACCATGTTTTCCCAAATGCCATCTCTTAATGAGTATATTTTTAAGAAGTGTTCCAAGATCGGCTATATTTGGAGAAAGTAGTATATACTCTCGACACGCCCCCAAGGATTCTTAGTATGTATTTGCATACTAAAGGCTTGGAGAAATCTTATAGTAAAGAGACCTATTTTACCGTGTTTAATAAAATGATTCCCAAGCTTATATTTCTAACCCATCTCAATCGAGCAGTTCCACGTCCATGGTCTTGGGATCCCAATCCAGCACAGTTCCTTAAGGGCAGGGATAGCCTGGCACAAGGCCTAGCTTGCAGTCCACACCAGTGGAAGTTGGATGAACGAATGACCAATCCTGGCATGAGCTGGCCAAGACTGTGGAGCATTTAGAAGCAAAATTTTTTTGGCTCAGACATTTTATTAAAATAGAACAGACCCAGGCGGTGAGACACCTCAGCGAACTAAGTGCCTGCCTCGGCAAGCACAGGGACCAGGGTTCAAATCCCAGTACTGTACTCTGCACTCCCCCCAGCCCGCCCCCTTCCCCCTGCCCCTCCCCCCCCCCACTGAACTGCAACAGAGTCCAGTGGGCATGCTGGAGCACTCCTGTAATCCCAGCGATGGGGATGCTGAAAACAGGAGGATCACTATGAGTCGGAGCTGTGTAGTCCCTGTACAAGATACATTTAAAAAAAATAAAAAATAAAAATAGAGCAGACTAACTTGGGAACTAACTAGCTCCCCAGGCCTCAGTATACTTAATCAGAGCTGAATAACTACTTTCCCCATACTGCCACTCATCTGTGTCATACATGAATGTCTCTTTCTCTCAGCTTTTTAGCCTGTATCTAGTAGATGCCCATGGAGATAACCACTGCCCCCCAAAAGTGGCCCATGTTCATCATTGCCATCTCTCAGTTTCTTTTGTCCCAAAGCACAACTGACCTCTTCCAGTCTGTCTTCCTGAGGGTGAAGATCCCATGGCAAGGTGCACAATGATCAGGGGCTCTGGGAGGTTGTACAAGGCCAGCCTTGGTCCTCCACCCCAGAGCCCTCTGTGTTAAGGGCTAGAGTCACCATCTCCCCATCTGTGAAGTCACATAAACAGGGAGGAGGAAGGGACCTTTGGAAGGACTGAGCACGGGAGTGATAGCTTGAAGGGACTGGAAGACCCTTTGTCCCACCCCTTTGTTCTACAGATAAGGACACTGAGGTCTGGAGAGATGCTGTGGCTGATCCATGGCTGTACTGCCAGGTGGGAGAGACCAGGCAGTAGCAAACACAGTCTGGCCTGGGCCAGATTCTGCCCCTGCTGGGCACCCCTATGGCACACCTCTTCCCCTCCTAGTCTGACTTTGTAGCCTCTGTTTCATAGCCTTGGTACTCCTGTCTCTTTGGGTTCTCCTGAAGATCCAAATTATGGTGATTTGGGGATTTTATACTCCATTCCATGGCCTGGACAATGCAAGAGAAAGTGAACATATGTTTTCTCCAAATTTCTTTAAAACACTTTCTTTCTTGGATGAAATATAAAACAAGGCTACCTCTCCGTCTAGCACACGTCTTGGGATCAGACACCCTGGGCTCCTAGACCTGCCTTATGTACTGTCTCCTTGATGTGGGGTCTATGAAGTAGGATGAGAGCAATTCCTTCTTACCTGGAGGCACCTGCTCTTTGAGGTGTGCGGTACATGGCAGGGACAGGAACAGCACACATTGCCATCTTTTCTCCTCCTAGCTCTGAGAGTTCACATGCCCAACTAGGTGAACACCCAGCACCACCTCTTGGGTATCCCTTTGGCAATGGCCAGACAGTGACAGAAAAACCTGCCTCCTCCCCCTCCCCCTGCATAAAAATATGCTCCTGGGAAAGGTTCAAGCTACCCTCTACCTCACCCGCTTCTGCCTCCTAGTAGAAAAGCGGTCTCATTAGCTATTTATGTAGCACTGAAATGAGGCTGTGCTCACACTCCCCACCTCCTCCCTTCCCCCACAGCTGGCAGCTCCTGGAGCCTGAGCCAGTCCTCCTCTCCTGAAGAATGATAGACTCAGAGCTGGCAGAGCCATGGAGATCATCTGCTCGCTTGACAGATGGGGAGACAGAGAGGAAGGATGGAGACGGGCCCAAGCCCTTGAATCCAGAGGAAGCAAGGCCTGCACTCCGCCAAAGTCTTCCTAGCTCCTTGGCCTGGAGCTTTGACATTTATGCTACATCCTGGGGGCAGCGGAGTGAAATGCTCCGGCTTTGTGCTCAGGCAGTGCTATCCATCCTGACCCGACCATTTACTGGCTGCGTGATGTTAGGAAAGTGTCTTGCCATCAGTGGACCCCAAGTCCTTCATGGGCAGCATGGAAGTACTGTGATTAGGATTTTTAGTGAGATGATGTTGATAAGGAGTTGTGCTGAAGTGGCACATAGATAAATGAGAACGATGCTACTTAGTGACTTTCTCAGTACTAATGACTTCTGGGGCTTGGCAGTGCTTTGTTCTGCAGGGCTTCCGTGTGCAGCACCCTAGCCTCTGCCTATCACATCCCAGTACCAAGCCCTCCCTGCAAGTCTCCAAACATTAAAAATGCCCACTGGGGTCAGAATCCACCCCTTTCAAGAAAGCTGGCCTAGAGAAGTCCCACTTAGCCTTCTGGGTTCAGCTCTCGAGCCACCCTCTCTGGGCACCTTTCTCTTCCTTGATCTGCCATGCAGAGTAACTCTGTGCTTCACATTCCAGAGGTCAGCTTCTGGCATGCTGCATATCCCTGGTCAAGTCACTTCACTTCTCTAAGCCTCCACTTGTCACCTGTGACACCGAAAGAATCCGACAATCCTGGGAAGGGTGTGGTAAGGGCTAGGAAGTCTTAATCAATAAGTGCCTGGTACTGAGCCTGCACAGTAACCACGCAGTGGTTTTTCAATATCACAGGCAGTGGAGTAATACAATATAAAAGTGAAAGGCCTCCCAGTCCCACTCCATGGATAATCCTGACTACAAGTAATATATGGTTGTGCATAGTTTCCGTGGCATGTGTGTATTGATGTCTTTTAGTAAGCCCTGCTGAGCACCTGGAAGAGGCCTACTTCGAAGAGCACAGAGCAAAGGGGAGTGTGGGGACTCCTCTCCGAAGGGGCGTAGGGCTTCTCAACCGGTCTTCATCGAGCCTGGGACTACGCTGGGCGTTTTTCTTGTATTGCCTAATTTAATCTGTCTCACACTGTGGCCAGGTAGTGATGTTAATTATTCCTTTTGTAAATGAGGACACAGGCTCAGAGGAATTTGGTAACTTGTTTGGTCGCCTAGATGGTAAATAGCAGGGTTAGAATTTGCGGGCACTCTAGCTGGCTCACATACACCTCTGCCCTGCTTCTGAGGACTAGAAAATTCTCTCCACCCTCCCTACCTGACTTTGTTTGAGAGTACTCAACACAGGACCAGATTGGGGACCGGTCTGTTATGCCAGCTGATGCCTGAAGGGCAGGTGGCTAGGATGTCATCCTGGTCAGGCGTGGCATCCGGCTGTGGCCAGCTCAGGTTCCTTGCCCCCAGAGAAGGGATTCAGTTCATCTTAGCCACCCCCTCAGGCCTCATGTGACTACTGGAGCTTTCCCAAAGCCTCCTTCATGCCAGCGGCCTCCTAGGCTGGGCACAGTGAGCCAGAGTAGGCCTCCTAGGCTGGGCCCAGTGAGCCCATGGGGGCCAGGGCAGCCCCATGATGAAAGAGCCAGCTCGGGGACAGAGTTCAGAGCTCGGCTCTGGCTCCATGCTGCACAGTGGAGGGCCTGGCCTTGTCTGCCCATTCTCTAGTCTGAGAACTGAAAGGAGGAGCAGAATGCTCACATTCTATTTAGAAAGTAAAAGGGGGGCACGGTTTACATGCAACTGTAACCACCTCGGGGCCAGGCCAGCTCCAGGTCGCAGCCAGGCCTGACCGTGGACATCTCTGTCTCCTTCTTCAGAGGTGTCTGGGCAACCAAAAAAGGCCACTCGGCCCAGCTGAGCACAGTCCACCATCAAGAGACGTAGGGTGGAAGCTGGGCACTACGAAATGTTTATTTTATAAAATTAAAAGGATCTGGTGACCAAAAGTGACAACAGAATAACAACTCTGAAAAAGTGTTTTAAGTACTTACTATATGCAGAAATACTGTGTTAGAGGCCCTCCCTCCTCATAGCAATCCTTTTTCCTTTGTGGGCAGAGGGCCTAGCCATCCATAGCCAGCAAGGCCTGGTGCAAACAGTGCAATGACAGTGTCCAGTCGCTGGCAGATGGGTGCCTGTTCTCTCTGCCTCTGCCTCTCCTTCTCCCTCCTCTATCTCTACCTCCATCTCTATCTCTTTCTCATTTAGTCCTCACGGCTACCCTATGAAGCGGGTCTCATTGCACCCATTTGACAAATGAGGAAAAAGAGGCCCAAAACCTATTCCGAAGGCCACATGGCCACTAAGTGTCAGTGAAGTTGGAGCTTGTACCCGGGTTATCAGTCTGACCGGGGACTGGCCTGGTGGTGTGAGCGCGTGCTCAGATGGGCTGCAGTGGCTGGAGAGGAGGTTGTGGGGTGGGCAAGAATGAAATAGAGTAGGAAATGAGGATAAAATGGGACTTTTATAGGTAAATGGATGCAACTTGAGATCATATTCATAAGAAATAAATCAGACCCACACGTATAGAAGACAATAAACATTGTATTGTCTCCCTAGTGTTAGAAAAGAAACAAGTAAATATAATATGAAGTGTACAATAGATAATGTGAATTGGGAACAAACTTCAGAAAAAGACAAACTTGGGGCCAGGAAGATAGCTCTATAGACTAAGCACTTGCCTGGCAAGTGCAAGGTTCTGAGTTCAATCCCCGGTACCGCAAAAAAAAAAAAAAAAAAAAAGAAAAGAAAAGAAAAAGAAAAAAGAAAAAGACAAACTATGATGGGGGAAGAGGAAGGAAGGAAGAGGAAAGGAAGAAAGGAAGATAGGAAAAGTATGTAATATATAAGACAGTTAAGGAACAGCTTATCTTATACAGCTAGTTTCTCTTAGTTCATTAAAAAGAAAAACCAGGGGCTGGGGAAATGGCTCAGTAGAATAAGTGCTTCCCTGGCAAGCTCAAGGGCCTGAGTTCAAGCCCTGGTTCCCCCCCACAAAAAAAAGAATAAAAAGAAAATCTTCTGCTGATATACATAGATATCATGCCTATATCTTCTACTCTGAATAACTACTAGGGGGACAACAGTACACAGTGTATCAACTGTCATAACTTTTGAAGCTGGGTTTCATAATTGTGTTTATCGTTTTTTCTTCTCTATAAAAAAAAATTAAAAATAAAAGTATAAAACCCAGAGGCATATTCAGGAAGCCCCTCAAACATGCGCGTGGATGTGCGCACACACATGTGCACACACTAGGACCTCGTGGCTGGTCCTGAAGATGCTGGGTTACAAGGAGCAGGCTTGAGCTACTGCATGTGACCTGTTGGGGCTGCACCCTCAGGGGAAGAGTGCTTGGTAGGCTGTGGAGTCCCTGGAACGGGAGCAGCTGGGTGTTGCTAGGAGCTGTGTGGTTTTAGTGGGCACAGGAAGGATTGGGCTTAGAGATCTAGAAGGCAGGGAAGATCTGTCTGCTGGGAGAAACAAGAGCAGCATAGCCTCTGGGCAGGGATGAGGGATCTGGGACACTAGTGGGGAGGAGGCAAATCGCCTGTGCCACGTGAGGATTTCTGACGTGCTTGGGTGGGAGAGAGAAGGAGAGGGGAGGCCCCAAGTACCTCCTGTTGCCGCCACACTGAGCCCCTTAGTGGTGATACCTCAGGAGTCCTCATCACAGCTCTAGGAGGGCTCTTGCTCACATTTTCCCGATAAGCATTTCCTGGGTAGACCCTGGGAAAGGAAGAAGTGATTCCCTCATGGTCATAGAGCCGGCATTCAATGCCAAGGTTCCTGACTCCAAAATGTGTACCGTCTCTATTGAGAGGAAAACGGTCCCTGAAGCCAGAGAGAAAATGGCTTCTACTGCAGCTTAGTGTCTGGGGCAGGTAGTAAGCAGGAGTCCCAGCCTCAGTCTTTGGGCCATTTGAGTACTGGCTTGCAACGCTGTGCTACTAGTTGGTGCCTCAGTTCCCGCCTCTTCAAGCCAATGGGAGTCCCAGAGCCTGGCAGCTGGTGGATTTGTGTAGCTGTGCTCCCTCTACTCCAGGTATATCCTTCCACAGACTCTGCAGCCTTCCCTGCCCCAGCTCTGCCAGGCCACTACCCACCCTCCCTACCTCAATGCTGCCAGTCCAAGCTGGCCTTTCCACTTTGGGGCTCCACCCCCGCCATCACATACCTGGCTCCAGCCATCCCTGACTGCTCCCACTTCCTGTGCACACCAGGCTTGTCCCTGCCTAACCGGCCTTCTCAGGAATGGCCTGGCCCCATCCTGGAGACTAGAAGGAGTGCTGTCACCCACCCTCCCACTCCTTCCAGCAATAAGCTCTTTCCTGGAAGCTCCCCAGTTTGGCAGCCCTGTTGCATATATAATTACGGTGAGAATGATGAGTTAGATTCACTGACTCACCCAATGTATCGTGTCAAGTCAGGAATTAAGACATGTAGTGGGGCAGCACTCAACAGCACCGGTGCTGTTGTAGCCCCACTTCATGGGCAGGGGAAGGGTGTCACGAATACATCTAAGTGGTGACATGACATCTACACTGGATCCTAGGGAGGTGGCTGTGTGTACCCAGCTCCTTGAGATTCGCCCATTTGAGTTTCTGCCTCTTAAGCCTCCTATAAACTCTTTAGGGCAGGAAGCAAGTCCACAACCCGAGAGTGGACAGCACAAAGCCTAACACAGCGTGTGCTCCAAAGTTATTGCCGTATTCAGTTGAGTGAGAGGCCCAAAGGCCAAGAGGTTTCTAAGATGGGTTTTCAGAGTCACTCAGAAGCACCCCTGTTGGGTACTAGCTGTGTGAGCTTAGGAAAACTGCAACCTTTCTTATCCTCAATTTCTTCTTCAAAATCTTCACCTGATAGAAATAAGTGATGAGGTGACTGTGAAATTCAAACCTGAGCCAGGCCCACCTCCAGCCCCTCTGGGCCCAAGCCTCTGCTGTGGTCAAGGTCACAGTATCTTTCCTCTGGGTTGGTTCTGTCTCTTGGGAGTTTGTCACCAGGTTCCCGTTTCCTGTCAGAGCTGTCAGCTGGGAGTAAACATTCTGGTTTATTCTCCACTGACAATCTGTGTGGCCATGGCCGTGGGCCAGTCAGTCCTTTCCTTGGGCTTCTGTTTCCTGTGCTGGCAATTATAAGGGCTAGACCAGATGGTCCCTCCGCCCCTTCCTACTCCTGCCATCCAAGAAGGCAGGGAGGGTGGGCCACCTGGACACAGCATAGGACAAGGACACAGAAGTGACTGAGGACCTTCTTGTGGGACACTGGGACTACTCCATCTCCTAAAACACCAGGGGTATGCTGCCAGGCTGTGTGCCCCAGGAGGCAGGGCATTCCCTGCTTTTATGTCATCCCACGCTTCCAGCCCTGTGAGGTATCACTACCCATTTTGCAGGTGAGGGACTGTAGCATAGATAGACTAGGTGATCTCATAGGCTAAGGGACAAGCACCTAACGGGTGGGTGGCAGAGCCAGCTCATAAGTTCTGTGTCAGTCCTGTAACTTCTGTCTCAGTTACAGGAGACCTGTGGGGTGGGGGTGACACAGAGCTCACATGATTGCCCTTGTGGGCTATCGGGTTCACTTTCCCTAACTTAGGTGAGCCACGTGGGGAGCTCCGCCTCTCACCCTTTCAGAGGGGAGCTCAGACCCAACCCAACCTTCTCACGAGGCAGCTTCTTACTACAGAAGCTGCAGGCAGGTCTATGCCAGGCCCTCTTCTTGTCCTTGGTACTGAGAATGGGTCTTACCCTCAGAGGCCACAGTAGGGTGGGAGAGATCAAACGATAATCTTATACCTAAACGCAGTATGCACTGAAGGGTGCAGGGGACAGGGCCTTTACGTATAGAACAGTGTCTGACAACAGCTTGTGGAGTTGGGGATATGGATTGGCAAGGGCAGGGGTGTTGGTCTGGGTTGTAAAAGATGGTGTGAGTCCCACAGTTGGGGGGAAAAGGTGTGCATGAGTGTGCTGCAATGCTGTCCCATAGAACTTTCTGGAACACAGGCAGGTTTTACATCTCTGTGACATGGGAGCCACAAGTCCCATGTGGCTGTTGAACACTTGAAATGAGGCCAGTGCAATGAAAGAACTAAATTTTCAAATGTATTGTATCCTACTTCATTGCTATTTTTGTAGCCATGTGGGTCCCCTACCTACCTTGTGGGATACTGCGGGTCTGGACCAAGAGGTAAGGCTGGGGCTGCCTGGAAAGGCCTTGCTGCCCTAAGGCCTTACAGCCTTCTTCCCAGACACAGTGAAATTCCTGAGACACACAAAGGTTGAGAGCAACATGGACAAATATGTCATCTTGTCTTGTGGAACTCTTGGGGTGGCAGAAAGAGTTCAGAGATGGGGAGCTGGGTGGGGAGAGCCTGGGGCCTCTATCCCAAAAGGAAACAATGAAAAGGAGGCAGTTAGTGTGGAGAGGAGGGAACAGATTCCAGAGCAAACCCATGGCTCACGGGGCTGGGCTGGTGGTGGCAGGTCCGTCAAGCATGACCCCCTAGATGTCAGGCTGCAATGGTGTGCACGTGTGCCCTTCACCAAGGTGGGCAGCATCTCTCAGCGAGGAGGAGAGGTCTGGCGGGACTGACATCATCCCAGAATTCACCCCGGTGTCAATGTCCCTGTCTAACTCCCCCTCCCCATCCCTCACACAGCGCTAGCAGGGAGGCCTGGGCGCATACCTGGCTATGGAATGGATAAATGCGTGTTGTGTTGCTCCTGGGCCTAGGAGGGAGGAGCAGCCCAGCTCTCTGTCTGTGTTCCTGACTCCAGCATCAGGAAGGAATTTGTCCATGTCCCTCAGGGGCCTAACAAGGTGAGGAACATGGCATCTGTGGCTGCTTATCAGAAATGCTGAAGGACTACTTTGGTAGCAGGATTGTACAAGGACCTATCTCTCCCCCTACCCATCTTCCTCTCTCTCTCTCTCTCTCTCTCTCTCTCTCTCTCTCTCTCTCTCTCTTTCCCCTTCTCCCTCTCCATCTCCCTCCCTCTTTCTCTCTTGTCTGTTTTCTTTCCCCCCAGAGAACCAGTTTCCTACCTGTCACTGTGTCTAGTGATAGTATAGCTGCCCCACAGACCTCAGGAACCTGATTCCTTCTTCCTTCTGCTTCTAGTTTGAGTTTATGACTTTCCATCTTTATAGTTGCCTCATGACCTGACATAGCTGCTGGAGTTCCAGCCATCATGTCTGCGTGAGCTCTCTTCAGTCACAAGACACGCAGCTCCCATTTTTCTGTCTTACCCTTGATTTCATGGCTGGCTCCCCCTCATCCCCCAGCTGTCCTCTTTTGTGTTACCTTCTCCAAGAAACCTTCCTGACTACCCTATCTAAAGTTGTCCCCTCATCCTACACTGCATCCTACTGACTTTTTTTCTACAACACAGAGCATATTGGCAATCACCTCATACTCTTGATTTTTTCTTATTTATTGCCTTTCATCTACATTAACCTGAGGGAAGATCCCTGTGGGCAGGGACCATATCTGTGTTGTCCTCTGCTAAAGCCTGAGCGCTTCCGCTGTGCCTGGGACATAGTAGTTGGTCAATAAATAGTTATTCAATGAATAAGCAGTAGTAAGCAAAGATAATTTTGTTTTCTGCATTCTTCCCCTGGCTTGTCATCATGACCATTTGCCCATGTGGCCAGTCTGTAAAATTAGTTGAACCAGATGTTTGCTGAGGATACTTCCTGGTCTGCTAAGACAAATGAGGAGGAGGGGGGAAAAAAAAGCTGGTAACTCAGCTTCCCTGGGACCATTCAGCCCAAGCTGACTAAAGACCTCAACTCCTGCTCAGGGGCTGTTTCCATGGCAATTCAGTCACCTGGTAGACTTCCTGGAGCCCCAGGTCGGGGCCAGGTGGCTTCTGGGTAAGGACCTAGAGCAAGGGAGTAGACACCCTCCCTCTAGGACTCATGTGCTAACATGGGGAAGAGGAAGGAGAGACAGACAGGAGGACAACTGACTAGGATCCAGTGGCTACAGCTCAGCGAGTACAGACAGCTGGACCCTGTACTGGGGAATGCACACCACATCCTATTCATTTATTTGACAACTAATAATGGAGGCCCAGCCATATGCTGTGCACCATTTTGGGCACTAGGGAAGCAGCAGGGAACAAGTCAGATGAGATTCTTGCCTGGGTGAAGCTCACGGTCCAGTGAGTGGGATGAGCAGTGAGCACACAGGCGAGTGCACATGGAAGGTCACCTCACGGGGAGGGGCCGTGAAGACCGTGACACTAGGAATGTGTCGGAGGTGACCGTGGGCTGGTCAGACAGGACTCTGAAGGGTGACATCCGAGTTCAGTGAATGATACAAGGCAGTCACCATGAGATGACCTGACAGAAAGGCACCAGCCAGAGAAACCAGCAAGTGCAAAGCCCCGAGGTTGAGCAAGGTCAGGGTGACGGTGGCACAGGAAGAAGCCCACTGTGGCTGGGCAGGAGTGAGAAGAGAAGGTGGAGACAGAAGAGGGACCAGGAAGGAAGGGAGGGGCTAGGCACAAGGTTGGAATAGGTGCCAAAGCACAGTCTATGTAAATACTTAATACAATGTTTTCTCAATCAAAAATACTACAAAAAATCTGTAAGGAACAAAACATTAAATTTTTAATTAAGGCCAATATGACTAGCAGTGCCCCATGAAGCTATACCGGATCCCGAGACAAAGAAATCAGTAATACAGACCCTGTTTTTATTTCAAATGGCAATGTCTCATCAGTGGCGGATTTGTTGTTGATCATTGTAGGTGTCTCTGTTGTAAGAAAACATGTTACCTGGCTGCAAAAGC